>APFE030244269.1:0-15081 GCA_000404065.3 Pinus taeda
CTCTCCTCCCCGTTTCTATGTCTCTTCCCTCCCTTGCTCCCCCTCTTCTCTCATACCTTCTAAGCCTATTTTCCCTCCTTGGCCTATCTCTCTTTGTACTTCATCCACTTTACCTACTTTTCTCTTTCCTTTCGGTTCTATCTAATTGAGAGGCTTTCATGTATAGCCCTGACCCCCTATCTTATCCACTTCATTATGGTTAGACATAGATATATTGGATTTCATTGCAGTGGCAGGTGGGGACACCTTGGTCTCACCCCCCTTCTGATCTCAATACACCCTCTACTCATGGCACTTGATCTCAAGTAGCCACATGAAAGCTACAATCTTTAACATGAAAGAACACTGTTATTTTGTACTCTCAATTAATTTTTCAAGTGAATAGAATAATGTTGGAGTGGTTTAATAGGGATTCATGTGTCAGACCCTGTTGGTAATGTGTTTTTCTGTATTGTGAATCATTTATTGTCAGTTCATGCTTTAATACATGTCTTCATGTTTGGCTTAACAAGAAAATATGTCAGAATTCACTACTTGTTGTGCTCTGTTGTATGTTAGTTGAACATTATATGTTTTCTTATTATGACATTTAGAATTCATCTTGTAATCTAATGCTCTAGTGTCATAATCACAACGCTTCATTCGCCCTATCTACAACAAATCAGGTTAAAATACCAGCAAACTGCCTAGCTTTCCCCTACCTAAATCACCTCATGATCCCTTATTCACTTGAAACTGTTAGCATAGTGTGACTCCATGCCCAATGCATGTGTCTTCTCCCACCTACCTGGAAAACATTGAAATAAACCTTCTCTTTTGATCCTCATCACCAGCCTAAGATCAGAAATCATTCACTCATCTAATTAACTGAGAAAACCTTAGTGAGAGAGCCCTCTCCAAGGCTAAAATGGATAGATTCTAGCCTAAAAGTGGTACTTGGTTACCTTTTTAATCCTTTTTTTAGCCTAAAGGAAATTATAGAGTGCTAACGTATGGCTTTTTGATGTTGAACCAAAATTTGAAGTTGAATTTGGAAGCACTTCTAGAACAAGCTCGCTTTGAGAAACACCACTATAATTTTTGGGATTCATTAAATATGTGGTCTTTGTTAAAATTTTAGTAGATTTAGCCATGAAGCCATGTTTTTATTTTTATTTGTAGTATTCTTAGTTACCAATAATGTTATCAATGATTAGGTAGGATCTCAAAGACCTAGACTCAGATGATAAAATTATTTTGTGGTTGTATGGAATTAGGATTTGACAGTAGTAATGTCCAGTATGAGGCATGAGACAGTTCCAAGATTATGCTATTGGATTCTTCTCACATATAAAGGTGTTTCAACTTCTTTCACTCATGATCATTGTTGTGATTTTTTGTATGTTTGAATTATATCAATTTGGAAGCCTACAACTGCAATTTATAGAAACTGTTGGTTCGAGAAATCCCTATCTATGGCAAGCATTTCTATGGATTTTAGTGAAATTCTGGAGCCATGTGAGCTATTTTGGAGTTGTGTGGACTATGGTATAACTTGTGTGTATGGAGTTGTTGTAAGTTAGCATGAAAAAGTGAAAAAATTGTATCCAAGACATGTTGAGTTGCGTGTGTGTTGTTGAAGGAGCTATGACTATACTGCTAAGTTGTTGCTACATTAGTCCATTAAAATTGAATAGGTGAAGGAAGGTGGGGAGTCCCACGAAGGCTTGATTTTATCATCAAGTGAACAAAGGTGGGGACTCCCATGAAAGTATTTTGGCATCACCGAGTAGGTTAAAGAAGGTGGGGACTCCCACAAAGGTCTATTGGCATCAGTGGGTAGGTGAAGGTGGGTACTCCTATGAAGGTTTGTTGGCATCACCATGTAGGTGAAGGAAGGTGGGGAATCACACAGAGGTCTGTTGGCATCAACAAGTAGGTGAAGGAAGGTAGGGACTCCCACAAAGTTCTATTTGAATCACTATATAGACAAATGAATGTGGAAAATCCCATAAAGGTCTATTGGTATCAATGTGTAAATGACGAAAGGTGGGGACTCCCACAAAGGTATGTTGGCATGACCGAGTAGGTGAAGGAAGGTGGGGACTCCCAAATTGGTCTGTTGGCATCACCGTGTAGGTGAAGGAAGTTGGGGACTCCCACAAAGGTCTCTTGGCTTCACCAAGAAGGTGAAGGAAGGTGGGGAATCCCATAATACAAACATAAGAATCATATTGATGGTAGTTTAAAGGTAGAAACTAAGGTGATTTGGTTCATGTTGATGAGATAGCTTGTCACTAGGTAATGGCCAGCCTATTGGAGCTATGGCATTATGTAGAAAATACGGTGATAATTCTTTGTTGTCTTCTAAATCTTGAATGTATTGAACCTTATTGAGCCTAGCTAACTAAATACAAGTATAGTTATTTGGTTAAAATTAACATCTTTAACAAATTACAAGTGAAGTAAAGAGATCCAAGAAAACAATTAATAAATATGCCAAATATTCCTAGTGTGTGAGTGAATGCGAAGGAATACCATGTTTGTCATTTATCTCTTATTGGTATTGGATGATGGACAGATGTAGGTAAAGTTGTGTGAAATAAAGAAAAATGGTGACTATGAGTCTCACATGATAGCCATAACAACTACATGTCATGTGTTGATATGATATTTTGTAGTGGTCCTAGAAATGTTTGATGTACATAGAAACCTCAGAATTTGGAATGTATTGTACCCAGATCTATGTAACATGAAAAGGGCATATCAATCTAAGACTTGGATAGATATGCATACCCCTTCGTCACATTTTCCCTAGTGACATGATGTTTCTTGTCTAGTTTATATATTAGACATTTCTTTAACACTCTAAAGAGTGTTTCATGCATTGGATGGATACACTTGGGTGGACCATATTGGTAATAGACTCCATGAGGTGATATTTTATATTCAAGGGGAGTTCATCAAGAAGTTGAATAAACCATGTACATGAAATACATCATATTAGACAAATGGTTGCAATGGTTGGGTACCCATGCATTATGGTGGATGATTGTTCCTTTATATAGACGTTGAAAATTTGATGATGTCTACATGATTGAGTTATAAAGTGTGAGTGCTAGGTTGAATGTGTAATCAATATTGTTGAATATATTGGTCATTATTTGTAGAGTTCTAGGAGTATGTTCCTATTAGTTAGAAGGTTGTTGAGGTCTAGTTGGTTGAGATATTCTCTCCAACTAGTTAGCCTCCTAGTTTGGAGTGTGTTTGAGATATTGTTTCAATAGAATAATTGGGTCCAAGATAGTTCTCATAACTTGAGACAAACCTTCTTGTGTTAATATTTATAACATTATTTAATTAAATCATAATGTTCTCAACAAAGTTATTTTGGTATTCGAGTTGGTCTGGGCCTACTCCCTCACACGTGGCAGGAGTAGGTTTCCCATAGATTTCCTATAGTGAATTTGGGTGTCTTTTATTTGTCCATCACAATTATTTAAATATATATTTAAACACTATTTTAATTATTTTATAATAATCTTCTTTCAAAAAAGTATTAGTTTAGGAAAAAACATATCATATATTTTTGTTTAGGTATAAAGATCAAATTAATCACAATTTTGAGGAATAAAATTAGTTATTATATATTTTTTAAAATAAAAATAAAATTAATTATAAATATTTGACAATCCCTAAACACCATGGGAATTTGGATGCAAAATAATTGTATGGCCCTAATCAAAGGAACAATCTCCTGTTATTTTTTGTGGAAAGGCTATTACACATTCCTTTTTTGGCTAAAGGAACATATATATCTCAATTATGAAATTGAACTTTATTTTATGGGACCTTGGAAATAATATCTAAATAAGTGGACCCTATATTTCAATCTATATGTTGATGTCACAAATGTAGCTTTTATCTATTCAAGGACCCCCATCTATCATTCTATTGTTGGAACGATGGATCTATGGTATCCATAAGAGACACTTTGGGAAGATACATAGATAAATAAGAGCCTAGGTATCCCTTATTTACTTGTTCCTTAATTTATGTGGAAGTAGATATGGAAAAATGTATCTTGAATTAATCAATTTATGCAAGGATAAATTTGATCATCTTCAAAAGTTGGATTATGACTACATACCATTTAAATAGAGAATCTCTCATTAATATGAGCACTTTTCAAATGACTATAAGGTATAAGGCTATGATAGGATTCTTGTTTAACCTCCTCTGCCCATTCAACTAATATGTTCCCTTCTTTGTGGATAGTGTTGACACTATTTTCATCTTTTTGAGCCTTTGCTTGGTTGTCAAAAAAGGTCGTGCTTTTGTCTCCTTCCTGAATCCATAGGGTTCTTAAGTTAATTATCTAATCCTCCTCCTCCTCTATTGTATTTATTTTATAGATTTTATAATAGAGCTCCTTTTTTTGCGCATGGAGTTATTTTGTCACTTCTTCATTCTCTAGTCTTCATTCCACTTTTTCCAACTCCCATTGAATAACATGCTTTTCCTTAAGTGGCTCTTTGTAGCTATTTTTTGCCCAAATCTTGAGAGCAAACAAGACAAGCTTGAGTTTCGACTCCCAAACAAAGCTTGGCGGGCCATTAATTCTTGTGTGACATGCATGTTCAACCAACATTGTCACTTCCTTGTTTTTGGACTAGAGGGGATTATAGCAGAATGGGAGAGGACTGAAGTTTTCTCTTTCTTCAAAAGTTATGCTTATAGGTTTTTGTTCTGATATTGTTGTTGCTAATATCTTAGAATAGGTTGTAATGAGTTCAAATATGATATCTATGTGAATTATGAACCGATCCAACCATTCCTTGATGTTTCTAGGTCTGAGGCGTCTATTACTCCATATGAATTTTCCATCCCTTAGTTTGATGTCCATAAGACTGTGATCAACCATTATATTTTATATTTTGTCTCTACTTGGGTCGGGGAGATAGAGACCTCCTCTTTTTTCCTCATTATTCATTAAGGTTGACTCAAAGAATAGTTGACTGACCACCATCTAAATCTAGTTTAGGTGCTAAAGAGCTCCAACATTTCTCTTTATCTCTGTAGTATCCTAGGGTGTAAATGTTACAAACTAAGAACATATTCCCATTTTATTTATTATGAAAAACTATCTTTATCCAATGTTTCTCCCGATAAGTATCTTGAATTTCCAAAATCATATGGTTCTATACTGTACATATACCTTCTGAAGTTCCTCTCATGTTGATTGTTATCCATTTAAAACATTTTCATATTTTCTTGATTATGGATGTCATTTCTTCCTTACTTGATTTGGTCTCTTGGATTATCAATATAGATGTGGGTTTTTTTTTATCTTACTAGATCTGTCGTTGCACTTATTTTTGAAGTGTTCATAAGGCCTCTATAGTTCCAGAAGACCAAGATCATTATTTACCTTGAGAAGGGGTGGCATAGCCCTTGACTCTCAGTAACATCCTTGGTGAAGATTCTATGTAATAATGTAAATAAAGGCAAAAATAAGACCACAGGTAAGGGACACTTATTCCAAGTTGAATGTTGGGTGAAGATATCCTAGTGGGCATCAATGGATGTGTATTTTTGGCTAAGGAAATTGGAAAAGGCATTAAAAGGAAAAATACATTTTTGGCACATTTATTTATGAAAATAAAGGACAATAGGAGAAAATGAAGGTGAAAGGTCACATGTTTCATGTGAGGAGGAAATTGAAGGAAAATAATGGAAAATGAAGAAAATAGAGGCCTTATTAATAAAAAGGCTTATGAGGATCAATTGGCAAGCTTGGTTAGTGAAGCTCTTAGTCAGTGTAAGTTCTTGGCTCAAGCTTGCTTGGTTAGTGAAGCTTAGTTAGTGTAAGTTCTTGGCTCGGGCTTGGTTAGTGAAGCTCTTAGCCAGTGTAAATTCTTGGCTCAAGCTTAGTCAGTGTAATCTCTTGGTTAGTTCAAGTTTGGAGCTCTCTCATTATTCTCTGTCTCTCTCACTCTTGGTCACTAGAGTTTTCTTGGAGCACTCTAGCTTTGGATCAAGGAAGGAAAAACAAGCAAAGGGAAAGGAAGGAAAGCAGGATCAAGCAGCTTTAGTAGGAATACTTGTAGGTAAGCTTTTGCATGTGTGAATTTCTAACTGGTTTGGACATGCATGGCTTTGCATGTTGGTGTATGGTTCTCTTGTTGTCGGTGGTATGGTTTTCCCGGGTCATGACAGTGGTTTTCAGTCTAGCCTTGCCTTTTTTTGGATGCCATGGTATTGGGATGTTTATTTCGGTTTTGAGCTTTGGTTTGTTGGATGGATTTCAGAATCCAGGGCGGAGGTGGTCTCAAGGTTCATTCCCAAAGGCCTAGGAATCCCTTGACCAGATTTGGTGGGATACATGGTAAAGCCCAAGGGAGAAGTCTCGATTTAGGGCCTAGTTATCGGGGTTTGGATTATGGTAAAGCCTGAGAGACTGGTCTCGGTTTAGGGCCTAGTGATCTGGGATTATATTGCGGTAAAGCCCGAGAGATAAGGAGACAAAAAATTCCTCAAGGATAGTGATGGATTCCGGATGGCATTCCAAGTTCGATTCGGTTGTGATCAGAGCACCGATTTTGGTGTGATAATGGTTTGGTGAGGGTGGAGGTGGTTTAACCTCTGGATTCCATTGGTTGTTCTTGGATTGTTTGTTCTATGAGATCCCACATTCATTGCTTGGAATATGGAACGAGGGTGACTTGCTGAAAGAAAGATTTGGTTAAGCCATGTCTATGGTTGGATGGTATGTGGAAATCCCAAACTTGGTTGGATTTGCCTATGATTAATAAGAGCTAAGTTTTCTTACTTTTGTACTTGTTTATATTTGGATTTAACGGTTGTCATATATCTAATATTTATATGGTTTAATGCTAGTTATAAGCATGGTTATGTGACTGGTTCATGTCATGGTTATTTCATGTATTTACTTGTAATTGTTAAATGGATGGATGCAATACCTATTGATGCTATAATAGTCCAATGGAGAAGGAGGTGATCCTTCTGGTTATGTTTCATAAGTTCTTTCAATCATTTATGTTATGTCTTGCATCCTAGGCTTGTAGGTTGAATTGATGCCAAGTGTTTGATATAATGTTAGTCCCAATTGGGGATGCTCCTACTCCTAAGGTTGATTTTTGGTTTATCATCATTGTTATCATGTCTTTGATGGATTCTGAAGGTTGTAGCAATTTTTGGGTAGAGGCCATGATTCTGGGCTAGAAAAGTGGCTCAAATCTCAAGGTCGCTAGCATAGGTTTGTTGAGAAAAGTCCGCAGTTGTTGGCACAAAGGCCTATGAGAGCGACTTTAGGTTGCTGGTCGCTCCCTTTCCCATAGCATGAGAGCGAGTATGGCCTAAGAGATCCAAAAAAATAGTGGGACCCAGGGACAGGCCGTCTGAGTGGATGAATTATCTCTTGAGGGTTCTGTTGATGATTTTGGATGACTGTGTGTGATGTTCTATCGAATCCATTTCCTTAAGGTCACCAAGGAGATTGAATCCCTTATAATAACCTCCCTCATCACATGTTTTCCTAGATGGATGGATGCTTGGGTGGACCTAGGAGGAGGGGCTATTACACTCCCCCTGCCTGGTTCTGAGGTTCTATCAGTGCTTTCCCTCTCCCTGGGAATGAATCCATAGGTTGTTGGATTCCCATTGCCATATCTTTTTGTGTTGCTTCATTTCACACCTCTTTATTGGATTTTCTTCTAGATTTTCTTTGTAGTGCTTCTGCGGGCATTGTAGTTTCTTTAACTTTTGTTTTGGTCTAGAATCCCTACAAAGGTGGGATTTGGTTGAGTCAGAGAGATCAAAGGTGGATCAGAGAAAAGTAAGATGGTTCCATCATGCAACAACTTGAGCCATTACGGGAATTTCTAGACTTTGAGGGATATTTCTTATTTGTTCAAGGAAAAGGTTTTGGCAATCATTGTCAGGTTTGAGGGGAGAGGTCCTTTTGGAGCATCCACCACTTTTAAGAATATAGATATACATTGATATTTGTTTCGATTGTTCTACCACTTAGGAAACCATACTAGTAACATAAGCACAATTATTTTATTTTATTTTTCATATTATTTTATACTTGAGAGTCTGATAAAAAAAAATTGTAATAGTTTATAGCATAGAAAACTAGAACTAAACTTAATAACATAAAAAACAACATGAAGTTAAAGTGTTGTTGCACAACATTGCCTTGTTGACATTCATTTTGTAGGGGTGTCCTTAGGGCCTGATGGTTCTAGATCTTTGTTGGAGTCAAATGAGGAAAGGCCCATGTTTGTTAGGTTCTTGGCTAGAAGTGTGACACTTTTTTTTTTTAAGTTTATCCACCTTATCAAGCAACCCTTCCATGCATATGATTAACTCTTGTTATGTGTCTTTCATGTCTATGAGAAATCTTCCCATTAATGTTTTTATATGACAATACAGGTTAATAGCCTACATGTAGGAGGTTGTTTTGGACCTGGTATAATTCCTAATATTCGGTATCCAATCTCTTGTCTCCTTATCTACATGTTTGTTAGGAATGAATCTTCAATATTTCTTGACTTGTTCCTCCATGTTAGAGATAACCCTTTAAACAATTGCATAGATTATGTCCCTATATCTTTTTATTGCGACTTTGAAAGCTACTTGGAATCGAATGCCATGAGTAGAGGGTGTATTGAGATCAGAAGTGGGGTGAGACCAAGGTGTCCCCACCTACCACTACAATGTAGTCCAATAAATCTACGTCTAACCATAATGAAGGGGATAAGAAAGGGGGTCACGGGTATACATGAAAGCCTCTCAATCAGACATAACCGAAAGGAAAGAGAAAAGTACGTAAAGTGGATGGAGGACAAAGAGAGATAGGTCAAGGAGGGAAAATAGGCTTAGAAGGTGGGAGAGAAAAGGAGGAGCAAGGGAGGGAAGAAACACAGAAATGAGGAGGAGAGAGGAGTGAAAGGGGGTAAGCCTAGAGATGTAGATAAAAACCACAAGAACACCGAGAGAGACAAAGTGATAGGAAAGTAAAGGAAAAATAAAGGAAAAAAGAGAGGGATGCTTGGAATTAGCCCAAAGGAAAAACCTGTCCCCCAAAACAATTAAACCCAAAGAGGGAAACAAATCCATAAGACCAAAAAGCAAAAGATATTGCTTATTATTAAGAATTGAGGAGGTGAAATGATGTTGGATGAAAAACACATAATGCATGTTTATTGATTTTAATATAAGTTTGTGGATGATAAATAATTTAGTTGAAGATATATCATCTATTCAAGCTTTAATTTAAGTTTATAGTCATGTCTATTTTAGAATATGGGTTTAAAATTTTAATTTAATTATCAATAATTTTAGGTAGATAGCAGTGAATTGACCTCTATGGAATATTCTAAGATATTCACAATAGTATACACAAATAAAAGTTTGATATTTATCTTCAAAGTAGTTATGCTCTTTTTGCCCTTTAAACTAAATTGATTAATTAAAAAAATGTCATATGAACAAGTGTCGTTTGAAGTGAGTTAAGGTTTTTTGAGCATGTGGTATTGGTAAACCATAGTATTGGTCCATGTTATTGTAAGAAAGTCAATTTATAGATTAAGAATCTCCATGGTAATGTAGGGGTAAATCTACATGGTTAAGAATATTGTTCCATGTTTTTTTAAAGATATATATGTTTAACTTATATATTATTTCTTTTTATAATCAATAATAATAATTTAAAAAAAATTTATATTTAATTAGCTTTTATGATTTTTTTTTTTTTTTTTTTATTTTTTTTTTAGAGATGTATAAAAAAGGTGTTTTGATGTTTTTATAGATTGATACCACTCATTTAATTTATATTAATAATAAAATATCATACAATATTATGAACTAAACGAAAAAGAGCAGGCGAGAGGGACGATGGAACGCTGCGCAGACAACCGGTTTCGATCTGAGGTCACCTAAGAACCAGACTTTCCCTTCTCCATTACAGGTATGGAACGAGGTCAGCATTGGCAGAAGGGACAGCAACTGTACGGGGCAGTCAGGGTGGCGTTTGTCTCGAGGTGAGTAGGCAAAATAAGGGTTTTGATAGAGTGGTTAAGGTATTAGTTTATGCAAACAGTCCTAGTTAACCCTTTCCCGGAATAGGCAGTGGGCCGTAGTTTCATTGTTTTGATCGGGCGATTAAGAATAATCTGGGATTTTCCATAGCAAATCTAGGTGAAGGCAGACGGCGTTTTGAGTGAAGGTTTCAACAGGGCAGGGAACCGGCGCTTCCCGTTCCGAAGAGGCACCATCAAAGAAATCAGCAGGCAAGGAAGGCAGTAAAACAAACTCTTTATTTACTGCAGGTTTTTATCACCATGGTAAACTACGGGGACGCGATAGACCTGGAGCCGGCGCCGGAAGACCTGCTGTCAGTCTGGGGAAAAGAAGTAACGGCACAGAACCTAGCTAGGTTTTTCGGCGGATTAGCTGAGGCGGCCCCAGCAGAGGAAGACGCGTGGAACTTGAAAGGATTACCTGGGTATTTAGGGGGCAAGGCAGGTGTGAACGCCTCTGCAACCAAAGGAAGAAAGGAACACTCTCACCCTCCGCATCTGGAAAAGAGCCCGCTACAGGTCTTGGTAGGAATCCACGGAAACAAAGTAAAACCCATCTCAGGTCCGCCCAGGTTCTCAGGGGGTTTGGAAGATATTTTAAACGCTCCATCCAAGCAGAGTATCTGGGTCTCGGAGGGTGCAGGTTTAAAGGTTGGGAGTGTGATTACTGAGCAGGGGAACAGACATACCTTGAGACGGTCGCCAGTTAAAGTTCCTCTCCTAAATCAAATTAACCATGGGCGTTCCACTGAAGGGATTAAGGCACTAAGGTTTGAGAAGGTTGGAATCAGTCCAACAAATAAAAAAGACATCGGGTGCCTGGAGCAGGTTGTTGTTGAGTAGGAAACTTTGAACACAACTATTCAACGTTCGCGTGGAGACAAATATTTCCAAGGCCCGGTAGAGAATCAAGCATGTATAAACAATAATATCCTGGGAGGTCCCTCAGACAAGGGACAAGAAAAATCTGAATCAAGCCGAAAGAAGAAGGAGTTCTCTCTGAAAAAGAAAAATTTTGAAGGAAATCTGATTCTGGGCATGGATGTTCAAGTCCAGGAAGCTCTGATGGTGGCGGAATGTACTCTGGTAGGAAGGATTAGAGGGAGAGCCCTTTCTGGCAAAGCTTTAAACCAGTGGGCAGAATTGCAATGGAAAAAATCTCTCTTACAACCCTTTCAGAGTGGCCCGGTTAGTAAAGGGTTGGTTCATGGTGAGTTTTGCAAGAAAAGAAGATGCAGACTGGGTGGCTGAGAGGAACTGGATCATTGGAAATCGCCCAGTCCTATTTCAGAGGTGGTCGCCAAACTTTGATGCAGCTAAGGAGAAGGCGGATGAATTCCCAGTATGGGTTTGCCTACCTGGGCTACCTCCTTTCTTGTGGGTTGAGTCTGTATTTAAATCCATTGGGAATTTGCTGGGTACATATCTAGAGGCCGACATGTCTTTTCTTCACACTTTTGATAGAGCAGTGGCAAGAATCTTGGTACGTCTGAACCCTAAGGAGGGACTGGCGGAGTCCATACGGTTGGAATATGGAGAATATGTCTTTGTGCAGGCCCTGGACTATGAGCACCTTCCTTTTCGGTGCTATAGGTGCCATGAGTACGGCCACTTGGCAATGGAATGTCCATTGGGAAATCGAAGGAGAAGACCTCAGACCACAGAGGAGCAGAGGGAGAAGAAAATGAGAAGGGATCAGACCTTCGAAGGAAATGAACCTCAGAGGGATGCGGTGGTGGAAGAAGGGATCAGAAATTCCGGAAAATCGAACAGCACAGGAGAGCCTTCCAAATCTGAAGTGTTGAAAGATCAGCTATCTCCTTTGCCGGACGTCAAGGGAAGGAACGCTGGAGATCTGGCTGGAGATACTGCCGACACACTCGTGGACCATCTCGGTACGATTCAAAATCTTCATCCTTTTCCGCTTTCTCCTGATCTCTGTATTAAAACAATCAATGTGTCACCAGATAATAGCAAGAATGTTAAAAATCCAGTAGGAAATTCTTGTGAGTCCTTTCCCGTCTCTGATCAGCATTGCGAAGATGTGTCAAATCTTAATCATCAAACCTCTCCCTCTACTCAGAGCCGTCATTATAACCTGAGATCCCAGGTCAAAAGGCAGGGTAAGTCCATAGAATCTGTTGACCCGATAGGAGGTCTGGGCCCTTCTCTTCCCCAACCATAAAAAAAAAGGGTAGGGGTAGGATCTCTTTGATGTCAAAAGCCCAGGACAAAGCCAAAATTGATGTAGCAAATGGGAAACAAATGCCCATTACTGGGGCGCTTAGAGCAGCAAATACCCCTGACCTTGTTGTAAAATGATCTTGCTATCCTGGAATTGTAGAGGGCTAGCCAGCAAGCCCAAAAAGCTGGCTCTAAAGAAGCTAATCTCTCGATATAATCTGGACATTCTTTTTTTACAAGAAACTCTTGGGAAGAGCGTCGAGGTGGAGTTCATGCTCAAATCCATCCTCCCAGGTTGGTCTTTTCATGCCATTGACATTGTAGGACACTCGGGGGGTTTGGCTATCAGAGTTAAAGATGGAAGGATGCAAATCAATAGCTTCTGGGGCATGGACCATGTTCTTGGCTTGGAGATCACGTCTCCGGAAATGGGAATATCCCTCAAGTTACTTAACATCTACGGGCCCTGTCAAGGGCGTGATATGTTCTGGAATAATCTCCTCTCGAAAGAGATAATAAAGTCCAGAAGTTTAATCCTGGGAGGAGATCTCAATTTCTCTATTGGGACAGCGGAAGCTTGGGGACCTTCAGCCAGGGAAGTCCCTCTTTCGGATTTCTTTTCTAATTTAATCCAATCTCATAATTTGATTGATGTCAATCTAATTAAATCAAAGCCTACTTGGAGGAATAGAAGAACAGGGGAAGGAAGGGTGGCAAAGCGGCTGGATAGGTTCCTAATAAATGAATCTTTGATGAGAGACATCCCTATGATCAGGCAATGGGTTGGGGAGGGGGGCAACTCTGACCATTTCCCCATCCTCTTGGAGATCGAGAAACCTCCTCCCAAACCTGCTTCTCCTTTCAAATTTAATGCGGCTTGGTTGCAAGAGGAATCTTTCAATAAGCTCTTCAGGGATACTTGGAGACACTCGGGCAACGCTCAAGTTGGAAGCAAAGGAGACCTTTTTTGGGTTAATCTTCGAAGACTTAAAAAAGCTACTATTGAATGGGCCAAAGCTCGGAAGAAGGCTCAAAATGAAAATCTCTTACACATAGATGCAACCTTGAGAGAGCTGGAGGAGCCTGAGGCGGATGGATACATAAATCAGGAGTCAAAGGAGAGGATTTTGAATCTAGAAAAACAAAGAAGTAAGATCCTTCTAGATCAGGAAGAGGAATGGCGGCAAAAAAGTAGGGCCATCTCGCTAAAGGCTGGCGATGAAAATACAAAGTTTTTCCACAACTATGCTAAGGGCAGGAAAAGTGTCAACACTATATGGAAACTAAAGGATCAAAATGGGAGAGAAGCTTCATCTTTTGAGGACCTCTCTCGAATGGGCAAGGCTCATTTTCAAAACCTCTTTACAGCCCAAGGAGGGATTACTCTAGCAGAAATAATCAGAACGGCCCAATGTTTCCCCCGTTTTGTTGAAGAGGAGGAAGCTGATAGGTTATCGGAGGTGGTGTCAAAGGAAGAAGTTGAGCATGTTATCAAATCCATGGCAAAAGATAAAAGCCCAGGGCCAGATGGTTGGACCATTGAACTGTTCAATCATTTCTTTGAGTCGATAGGTGATGAGCTAACTGAAGTGGTGGACGAATCCAGAAGAAAAGGTGAAATTCATCTCCCGTTCTATGCCACCTTTATAGCTCTCATTCCAAAGAAAGAGGACCCTGACTCTTTTGAGGACTTTAGACCAATTTCCCTATGCAACTGTATCTACAAAATCATAGCAAAAATTATAGCACTGAGGTTGAAGCCCATACTGTCAAAAAATATCTCAAGTGAACAATTCGGTTTTTTGGATGGGAGACAGATACATGAAGCCATAGGGGTAGCTTAGGAGACGCTCCACAGTATCAGACAAACAATCAAGAAAGGGGCTGTAATCAAAATTGATCTGTCGAAAGCGTATGACAGAATATGTTGGACATATCTCAGGATGCTACTCACCCACCTTGGGATCAAGTTGGAGTTCATAAATTGGATAATGGGATGTGTCACCAGTGTAAGCTTTGCTGTTTTAATCAACGGGGCCGC
Source organism: Pinus taeda (assembly GCA_000404065.3). Taxonomy (NCBI): domain Eukaryota; kingdom Viridiplantae; phylum Streptophyta; class Pinopsida; order Pinales; family Pinaceae; genus Pinus; species Pinus taeda. The sequence continues at coordinate 14,314 of APFE030244269.1, forward strand.
TTCTTCGTTTTTCAAAGGACAAAGGGGCCTGAGACAGGGATGCCCATTATCTCCTCTGTTGTTTCTTCTGATGGCAGAGGGTCTCAGCAGACTGATTATGGAAGCAAAAAGGACAGGTCTGATTAAAGGATTGGAAGTCGCTATAAATCTTTTCATTTCTCACCTTCTGTTTGTAGATGATATTCTGCTATTTACAAACGGGATTCTGAATGAAGTGAAGGAAATAAAAAAAATCTTGGAATTATTTATGAAAGCCACAGGTATGCAAATCAATCTCAGGAAATCCCATTTTATTTTGGAAGGTTTCAGCAGGAATGAATGCTCCCTGATCACTGCTATATTACCTCTTGAAGTTTCCACCATGGACTCTCCTTTCAAATATTTGGGTTTCTGACTAAAACCAAACTCATATAAAAAACAAGACTGGAATTGGCTGGTGGCAAAAATCGAAGGAAAATTACTCATTGGAGTTACAAGTGGTTGTCTAGAGCAGGAAAACTGACGCTAGTTAACTCTGTCTTGCAAGCTATGCCAGTCTTTTGGGCAGCATTGACCTGGATACCAAAAGGCACCCTTCATAAGATAAAAAGAATTTGCAGCAGGTTTCTTTGGTCAGTGGCAAAGGAAGACTCGGTTCTTCCTTGGGTTGCTTGGGATAAGATAGCCAGACCAAAGGAATGGGGCGGCTGGGGAATCAAGAATCTTAATGACTTTAGTACCTGTTTAGCAGCAAAATCTGGATGGAGGATCATTTCAACTGAAAACCTT
>APFE030244279.1:0-49113 GCA_000404065.3 Pinus taeda
TCAGGACCCGAAAAACTGCTAAAAATAGTAAGTTGTGCTACAATTAAGGAAACTGAAAAAGCTGAAAGAGGCAATTGTGGGGGTCCAAATGGGATAGGTGGGTGGCCACCAACGTCCACCTGGATCAATTAGATATTAGCATTCATGTAATTTTAATTTTTTGTTTATTAAAAATATTTTTTTTTAATTTTATATTTAATGAAATATTTGTATTTTTAAAAACTTGAGCAATTTAGATGTTTGGGAAAATAGAAGTTAACAAGAATTTTCTCAACTCCTCCCTGTATCGTGACCATCTTCTTCAAGTGGTTACGAAGTAGTTGCTTCTCACTATTATCATCCACTCATTTTTTAAAAAGATCCAATGCCTCATCTTCCATAAGATTTTCAATAGAGTAGGTTTTACTTCACTTATATTTTTAGGGAAGATTTCCATTAGGGTAAAGTAAATATTTAATTTATTCAATATTAAATTATATTAAATTATTTATTTTTTGCAAATTGTGTGATATAAAATAATTTATGTATGAGTAGAATACTTTATGTTTTTTTATGAGACAAGCGAAATGTATGTGTTTGTTTATTTAAATGTGAAAAGAGGCTTAAAAAAAAAAATCACTAAAAACATTTTTTGTTTGTTTATGTGATATGATGGTTGTCTTTTTCATAATTAGATAATATGTGTAGATATTTTTTGCAAGTTCAATTTATATAAAATTATGTATGTATTTTTTTTGTTATTTCGTAGATGATATAATGATTGTGTTTCTTAAATAATATCATGATTATTCATTTCCATTCATAAGATCATTTTGTTTTCTACATGATGTGGATTATATATGTTAAACGATAAGATTAAGATGACCATGATTAAGTTTTTGTTTGTTAAATGACATTCTAAATTAGGTTGTTTGATGATATGATGGTGATAATGAGAGCGAGAGAGATAATGAGAGTAAGGAGCAGGAGAGAGAGGGGGAGGGAGCAAGAGAGGGAGTGGGGCTATGGTAGGAGGGGGATAGAGAGAGAGAGAGGCAGTGGGGGTGTGGTAGTAGGGGAGAAAGAGAGAGAGAGAGAGAGGAGGGGAGGGGGAGAGAGAGTGAGACAGAGAGAGGCGAAGGGGGAGAGAGAGAGGGAGATAGGGAGATAGTGGGAGAGATAGAGAGAGAGGGAGAAAGAGAGGGAGGGATGGAGGCGGGGAGAGAAGGGGTGGTAGGGGGAGTGATGGTAGGGAGAAAAGGAGTGGGTGATGGGTGTGAGAGGAAGATAGGGTGAGGGAGAGGGGGATGTAGAGATAGGTGGGAGGAGAGACAAGGAGGGGAACAAAGAGGGGAGAGGGAGAGAGAGAGAGAGATTGAGAGGGGGAGAGGGATAGAGAGTGGAAGAGGGATGGGGGAGCACAAGAGAGTTGGAGAGGGAGAGGTAGTGAGAGAGGTAGAGTGGGAAGGGCGAGGGAGGGAGAGAGCGAGGGTGAGGGAGAGGGAGAGAGGAAGGGAGGTAGAGACAAAGGGGGAGGGATTGAGAGAAAGAGGGATAGAGTGATGGGGAGCGATGGGGAGAGAGAAGGGGTGGTAGGAAAGGGAGGTAGGGAGAGAGAGATGAGGAGAGAGAGATGGTGGAGACAGGAGGATAGGGTCAGAGAGTTTGGAAGGGAGGTAGAGATAGAGGGGAGAACTGAGAGAGAGAGGGGGGGAAGGGAGAGAGAGAGAGAGAGAAAGAGAGAGAGGGAGATAAGGAGACAGTGGGGAGAGAGAAGAGAGAGGGGCGAGAGAGAGAGAGAGGAAGGGAGGAGGCAGAGATAGAAGGGTGGTAGGGGGAGAGAAGGGGTGGGAGATTTGGGGAGAGAGGAGGATAGGGTGAGGGAGAGGGGGAGGTAGAGATATGTGGGGGGAGAGAGTGGGAGGGGAACAAAGAGGGGGAAGGGGAGAGGGAGAGAGAGAGTGATAGGGGGTGAGGGAGAGAGAGTGGAAGAGGGGTAGGGGGAGAGGAAGAGAGTGGGGGAGGGAGAGGTAGATAGAGAGGGAGAGGGTGAGGGGGAAGGGAGGAGGAGAGGGAGGGAGAGAGAGAAGGGGATATGAAGGGAGGGAGAGATAAAGGGGGAGAGACGGGGAAATAGAGGGAGAGGGAGAGAGAGGGAGGGACACAACTAGATAAGGGGTGGTAGGGGGAGTGATGGGAGGGGGAGAGAAGGGGTGGGAGATGGGGGAGAGAGGAGGATAGGGTGAGGGAGTGGGGGAGGTAGAGATAGGTGGGGGGAGAGAGAGGGAGGGGAAAAAAGAGGGGGAAAGGGAGAGAGAGTGGAAGAGGGATAAGAGGAGGGGAAGAGAGTGGGAGAGGGAGACGTAGAGAGAAAGGGATAGATGGAGTGGCAAGGGAGGAGGAGAGGGAGGGAGAGGGAGAAGGAGAGAGGAAGGCAGGGAGAGACAAAGGGGGAGGGATGGGGAGAGAGCAGGAGAGGGAGAGAGAGAGGTAGGCACACAGAGAGAGAAGGGGTGGTAGGGGGAGTGATGGGAGGGGGAGAGAAGGGGTGGGAAATGTTGGAGAGAGGAGGATAGGGTGAAGGAGAGTGGGAGGTAGAGATAGGTGATGGGAGACATATGGAGGGGAATAAAGAGGAGGAGGGGGAGATGGATAAAGAGAGTGAGACTGGGAGAGGGAGAGAGAGAGGAAGAATTATAGGGGGAAGGGAAGAGAGTTGGAGAGGAGAGGTAAAGAGAGGGAGAGGGGGAGGGGCAAGGAAGGGTGAGAGGGAGGGAGAGGTTGAGTGAGGTGGAGGGAGATACAATGGGGGAGGGATGGGGAGAAAGAGGGACAGAGAGACTAAGAGGAAGGGGGAGAGAGAAGGGGTGGGAGGGAAGGGAGACAGGGAGAGAGAGAGAGAGAGGACGAAAGAGAGAGCATGAGAGAGAGATGGGGAGAGAGAAGGATAGGGTCAGGGAGAGGAAAAAGGGAGAGATAGAGAGAGAGAGAGAGTGAGAGGAACAGAGAGGGAGAAGGGGAGATAGTGGGAGAGATAGAGATAGAGGGAGAGGGAGGGATGTGGAGAGAGAAGTGGTGATTGGTGGAGTTATGGGAGGGAGAGAGAAGGGGAAGCTATTAATAAAGTTTTTATAAACCCTAAACCCCAAACCCTAAACCATAAACCCTAAACCCTAAACAATAAACCCTAAACCCTAAACCCTTTAAACTAAACCCTAAACTTTAGGCATTTTGAACATTTTTAAAAGAATTTTGTAATTTTTATTTAAGTTCTTATTAAAATAATTTACTAAATTGTTATAAACCTTAAGCCATAGACCCTAAAACCCAAAAACCCAAACTCTAAACCGTAAACCCCAAGCCTTAAACCCTAAACTAGAAACCCTAAGAATTTTATAATAGTTTAAGAAGAATTTTGTAACTTCTATTTAAGCGTTTATTAGAAGAATTTACTAAAGTGTTATGAACCATAAACCATAAACTCAAAACCCTAAACCCTTAACAAAATACATTAACCCTAAACCCCAAAACCTTAACCCTAAACCCTAAACCCCAAACCCCAAATCCTAGTGATGGGAGGGGGAGAGAAGGGGTGGGAAATTTGGGTAGAGAGGTGGATAGGGTGAGGGAGAGGGGGAGGTAGAGATATGTGGGGTGAGAGAGGGGGAGGGAAACAAAGAGGTGGAGAGGGAGAGAGAGAGAGAGTGAAAGAGGGAGAGGGAGAGAAAACAAAAGACGGATAGAGGGAGGGCAACAGATTAGGAGACAGAGAGGTAAAGAGAGAGGGAGAGCGGGTGGGGCAAGGGATGAGGAGAGGGAGGGAGCAGGAGAAGGAGAGAGGAAGGGAGGGAGAGACAAAGAGGGAGAGATGCGGAGAGAGGGAGATGGGAAGAGAGAGAGGGAGGGACACAAAGGGAGAAGGGGTGGTAGTGGGAGTGATAGGAGGGAGAGAGATGGGGTGGGAGATTGTGGAGAGAGGAGGATAGGCTAACGGAGGGATAGGTAGAGATAGGTGGGGGGAGAGAGGGGGAGGGAGAGGGAGAGAGAGAGAGAGGTAGGGAGGTGGAGAGAGAAGGGGTGGTATGGGGAGTGATGGTAGGGAGAGAAGGAATGGGTGATGGGGGTGAGAGGAGGATAGGGTGAAGGAGAGGGGGAGGTAGAGATAGGTGGGGAAAGAGACAGGGAGGGGAATAGAGAGGATATTGGGAGAGAGAGAGAGAGAGAGTGAGAGGGGGAGAGGGGGAGAGAGAGTGAGAGGGGGAGAGGGAAAGAGAGCAGAAGGGGGATAGTGGGAGGGGAAGAGAGTGGGTGAAGGAGAGGTAGAGAGAGAGGCATAGGGGAAGGGGCAAGGGAGGGGGAGAGGAAGGGAGATGGAGAGGGAGAGACAAAGGGGGAGGGACAGGGAGAGAGATGGAGAGGGTGATGGGGAGCGACGCGAAGAGAGAAGGGTTGCCAGGGAAGGGAGGCAAGGAGAGAGAGGAGGATAGGATCAGGGAGAGGGGAAGGGGGAGAAGGGGGCGGGAGGGAGAGAGAGATAGATAGGGGAGAGGGGGAGCGGCAAGGGAGGAAGAGAGGGAAGGAGAAGGAGAAGTAGAAAGGAAGGGAGGGAGAGACAAAGAGGGAGAGATAGGGAGAGAGAGGGAGAGGGAGAAAGAGAGATGGAGGGACACAGATAGAGAAGGGGTGGTAGGCGGAGCAATGGGAGGGGGAGAGAAGGCATGGGAGATGGGGGAGTAAGGATGATAGGGCAAGGGAGAGGGGGAGGAATAGATAGGTGGGGGGCAGAGAGCGGGGGGGTGGAGGGGGGGAGAGGGGGAGGGGGAGAGGGAGAGAGAGGGTGGTAGAGGGAGAGAGAGTGGAACAGTGATAGGAGGAGGGGAAGAGAGTAGGAGAGGGAGAGGTAAAGATAGAGGGAAATGGATAGGGGCAAGGGAGGAGGAGAGCGAGGGATAGGGAGAAGGGCAGAGGGAGGGATAGGGAGTGATAAAGGGGGAGGTATAGGGAGAGAAAGGGAGGGAGGAATGCAGAGAGAGGAGGGGTGGTAGGGGGAGTGATGGTAGGGTGAGAGAAAGGTTTGGAGATGTCAGAGAGGGGAGGATAGGTTGATGGAGAGGGTGAGGTAGAGATAGGTGGGGGGAGATACGGGGAGGAGAACAAAGAGTGGGAGGGGGAGAGGGAGATAGAGAGTGAGATGGTGAGAGGGAGACAAAGAGGAAGAGGGATAGGGGGAAGGGAAGAGAGTTTGAGAGGGAGAGGTAGAGGTAAAGAGAGAGGGGGAGCTAGATAGAGAGGGATAAGGGGAGGGGCAAGGAAGTGGGAGAGGGAGGGAGAGGGGAACGGAGGAGGAGGGAGAGACAAAGGGGGAGGGATGGAGAGAGAGAGGGATAGAGAGACCGAGAGGGAGGGTGAGAGAGAAGGGGTGGGAGGGAAGGGAGATAGGGAGAGAGAGAGGAGGATATGGCCAGGGAGAGGAAAGGATAGAGCAAGGGTGAGCGAGAGTGGGAGATATGGAGATAGTGGGAGAGATAGAGAGAGAGGGACAGGGAGGGAGGCGGAGAGAGAAGGGGTGGTAGGGGGAGCGATGGGAGGGGGAGAGAAGGGGAATCTCTGAATAAAGTTTTATATACCCTAAACCTTAAACCCTATACCCTAAACCATACACCCTAAACCCTAAACCGTAGGCATTTTAGAACATTTTTAAAAGCATTTTGTAACTTTTATTTAAGTGGTTATTAAAATAAGTTAATAAGTTGTTATAAACCTTAAACCATAGACCCCAAAACCTAAACTGAGAAACCTGAACCATAAACTATAAACCCCAAGCTCTAAACCTTAAACCATAAACCCTAGGAATTTTAAACCATAAACCCTAAACACTAAAGCCTGAGAATTTTATAACATTTTAGAAACTATTTGTAACTTTTATTTAAGTTCTTATTGAACGAATTTACTAAAATACTATAAACCGTAAATCCTAAACCCTAAATCCCAAATCCTAATCCCTAAGCCATAAATCCTAATAATTTTATGAGTATCTATCATAAGGGAAGACCACACTTGCGTATGTGAGTGTAGGAGGGAGAAAATTGTGGTACATGAGATACCCTGACCTTGTTTTTCCACCTTTCTCTATAAACCTATTTTCTTTTATTTATTTTTCTTCATAACTCCTCGATGCTCAATAATATGAATGCATTACGCGTAATATGTAGCAGCGGATACCCACTTAAGGTGGGATGGTTCATCCCTACACCCTTAAACCTAAACCCTAAACCCTTAACTGTAAACCCCAAACCATAAACCCTAAACCCCAAATCCTAAACACTAAACCCTGAGAATTTGAGAACAGTTTAGAAAGTGTTTTATAAATTTTATTTAATTTTTTATTAAAACAATTACTAAGTTGTTATAAACCCTAAACAAAGAACCCTAAACCCCAAATTTAAAATCTTAAAACTTAAACTATAAGCATTTTATAAAGTGTTATAAACCTTAAACTTTAAACCCTAATCCCTAAAGCCTAAACCGCAAATTCTTAACCCTAATGCCTACACCCTAAACCCCAAACCCTAAATCCTAAACCTTGAACCCTAAACTCTAAACCATAAACCCCTAACCCTAAACCCTCAACTGTAAACCTTAAACCCTAAGTATTTTATAACACTTTAAAATGTGTTTTGTAACTTTTATTTAGATGTTAATTAAAAGCATTTACTAAAGTGTTATAATCCATAAACTCTAAATTCTAAACCCTAAACCCTAGACTTAAAATCCTAAACCCTAAACCCTAAAACACAAACCCTAAACCCTCAAAATTTTATAGCATTTTAAAAATGGTTATGTAATTTTTATTTAAGTAAGTCTTATAAACCATAACCCCTAAACCCTAAAACTTATAGCCTAATCCATATACCCTAATCGTTATACCCTAATTGTTTTATAACATTTTAAAAATTGTTTTGTAACTTTTATAAACCTTAAACACTCTACCCTAAACCCTAAGCACCAAACCCTAAACCCTGCATCCCAAACCCCAAACCCTAAACCCTAAATCGTAAATGCAACACATTTTATAACATTTTAAAAAGATTTTTGTAATTTTTTTTAAGTGTTTATTAAAATATTTTATGAAATTGTTATAAACCCTAAATTCAAAACCCTAAACCCTAAACCGCAAATAATAAACCTCAAACCCTTAACTCTAAACAATAAACACTAAGCATTTTATAACATTTTTAAAAAGGGTTTGTAACTTTTATTTAAGTGTTTATTAAAAACAATTACTCAAGTGTTATAAACCCTAATCTCTAAACCCTAAGTCACAAACCGTAAACCCTAAACCCTAAACCCTAAACCTTAAGCATTTTATAACATTTTAGAAACTATTTTGTAACATTTATTTAAGTATTTATTGAAAGCATTTAGGAATGTGTTATAAACTCTAAAAGCTAAACCGTAAACATAAAACCCAAAATCAAAACCCAGAAACCTAAACCCTAAGAATTTTATAACAATATAAAAATCATTTTCGAGTGTTTATTTAAGTCTTTACTAAAAGCATTTACTATGGTCTTATAAACCCTAAACCATAAATGTCGAAGGCCAAATCACAAACACTAAACCCTAAGAATTTTATATCATTTTAAAAAGAATTTTGTCGCGTGGAGGGGAGATTTCCAAAGAACTAGAATGAAGGAATTCTCCAAAACCAATAGGAAGGAAAAAGAGAGCGAGAGGCGAAGAGGGGGAAAAAGCCTCCTTTGCCTCATCCTCCTTCGCACCCTCCCATGCCTCCTTCCCCCTCCCTCCTCTACCTTCCCATCCTCCCATCTACCCTACCTCCTTCCCCACCTCCTTGCCTCCCCGTCCTCCATGTCCTCCTCCCCGACCTCGTGGACCTCCATCTCCCTACCCATCTTCCCCCTCAACCTACTCCATTGCAGCCTCATCCTCCCCCCATTCTTCTCCACCTCTTCCCCCTCCTCTCTTGCTGCCTCCACCTCCTCATCTTCCCCTGCCTCCTCCTCCCCACTCCTTCCTTTTCCTCTTCCCCTGATGTGTCTTTGGCCTCTTCCCCCTCCTCCTCTCCTTGCTCCTTGTCCTCTTTGCCCGCACGCACCACCCTCCCCCTCCCCCTGTGGCCCCCTTCAGCCTTCCCCCATCGTTTCCCCTCTCCTATCTCTAACTCCCACACTCCTCTCACAACCACCCCTCCACCTCTTGCTTCTCTTCCTTTGTCGCCTCCTCCAAATTTGTCGCCTCCTCCTATGTCTCTCCCTCTACTCCCTTATTCCCTTCCCTTAATCCTCCTTGCCCACGTTGTCTGCCTCCCGATCCTCTCCCTCCTCCTCCCTTCACCTCCTCCACCTCTTCCCCCACAGCCTCTTCCATATATTTCCCCTCCTCTTTCCCCTCCTCCTCAACTACCTCCTATCCCTCCTCCTGCTTCCCCTCCTCCTCCTAACCCTCCACCTCCACCTCATCCCCCACCACCTCCCCCTCCTCCTCCATCACTACCTCTGCCTCCTCCCTGTCCTCCCCATCTTGCACCTCCTACATGTCCTCCTTCCCCATCACCTCCCCCTCCTCCTTCATCACTACCTCCCCCTCCTCCCTTCCCCCTCTCCTTCTTCTTCCTCTTCCCCCTCCTCCTCCTCTCCATGCTCCTCCTCTGCCTCCACCTACCTGCTCCTCCTCCTCCTCCTCACCAACCCCTTATCCTCTGCCTCAACCTCCTCAACCTCCTCCCCAGGACCCTCCTTCTCTGCCCCTCCCACCACTCCTCCACCTCCTCCATCTCTGCCCCCTTTGCCTCCTTCCTCGCCTCTCCCCACATGCTTCCCCCTCCTCCTCCTCCTCCTACCCAATTCCTCCCCTTCACCCCCTTCTTCCCCTCCTCCTTCACAACTAACCCTACTCCTCATCACCCTATCCCACCTTCTTCTGCCTCCAAACCCTCTGTCTCGACATCCTTCGCATCATCCCCACCCCCCTCTCCCTTGTCACATGCCTCATCTCCCCTCACACGCCTCCTCTCCCACCACGTCATCCCTCTTCACCAATGCCTGCGCATCCTCCCATTTGGCCCCTTCATCATCCTCTCCTGTCACCTACCCCTCCTCCCCTTCCCCCTATTCCACTGCCTCTTCCACATTATCCTCTGTCTCTTACCACTACGCCTCCTCCCCGCAACACCCTCCTCACACTTCCTTCTCCTCCCCCGCCTCCTCTGCCTCCTCCTCTATCTCTTTCCCCTCCACCTCCTCCCCACAACCTTCACCTCCCCGCAACCTCTCCTCACCCCCGGCTCTACCTCCTCCTCCTCTCCCTCCTCCCCAACCTCCTTTCCTTCCACCTCAACCTTTCTCTATTTCCTCCTCTACCACCTCATCCCCTCGTCCTCCTCCTCACCCACCTAGAAAAACATAAAAAAGAAAAATAATTACATTTAATTGCATTCTCTTTATTTATAATACTTAGAGTACTTCATATTTCTTTACCATGATAATTCACATATCAATGCATAAATATTAATCCAACCAACAATAATGTAATATAAATAAATAATTATACAAAACAACAATTTAAGTAATAAAATTTACATAAGTAATATCAATATTTGTTGAGCTAGCGTTAAGAGAACTCAATGTTTATTAGTAATGTCGAGAGCTATCTTACGTCAATATATTAATTATATAAAATCGTTTTAAAAATGAAATAAGCCAAAATATGTTAATGGTATAAAAACTTTGCAAAATAAAATAAACCAAAAGCACAATCATAAACATAAATTTTTGAAATCAGCATTCAAACAAGAAACTTTGGAAAACCTCCACTGGTCAGAGACGTAAATTCTGGAGACCCGTAAATTCTAGAGACCCCAAATATAATTAACATGCAAGCAGAAGGAAAAAACTTCAGAAAACTAAGTACTATGGAACACCACTAGGCATATCCTATGGTTTCATGTGGTCTCAAATGTAATTGCAAATAACTTCCTCATTAGGGTGGCCGAAAGAGAAAATTACAAAAACAACGGTACTATCCTCGTATGCCAATTGGTCATTGTCTTCAATACCTTTGCTATTAAGGTGCATTATGACAATGTACTTGTAGCACTCTGTTACGCACCTGTTGTGTTAATAACTCCGAAGAAAATTCAATTGCCTTGCCATGGGTGAGGACTAACTCTGATTGTGTGTGACTAGAGACAAATGTTGATAAGAAATTGCTTAGAATTTGAAATGCGGGAACAAAAGTATAATGAGCCACTAAAAGTATAAATAAATGCGCAGTAAAATAATTATAAACAACACTTCAAGTGCTCAGTATTTTAAATGTGCAAATAGAATTATCCATAAATGTTATCCATAGTTGCGGAAAGAATTATTCATAAATTTTGTCCATCATTATGGGGAGAAGAAGCCCTTCCAAGGAGAGAACCATTGTTACAGGTGCTTCATCTTCCTGTGGATAAGAGATTACAGGTCCTTTTCACGTGTTGAAACTCGTACAACAAGTTAATTTCAGTATTACAGACAAATTTAGTCGTAGTTAACTTGAGTATTACACACAGATTTAGTCATAGCTAGGTGAGTTTATTTGTACAAAAAGATTTATACTCTGTTATACAACAAAGGCAAAAAGATTTTTCTAGTTAAGTTGATAGAAATAAAAACCACTTTTAATTCCAGAAACAAGTATAAGTCTGTTAAATTTGATGGATTAATTAAACTAACATGAAACTAATAAAAAATTTAATTAGATAAAGATATTTAAAACACTTTAAAAACTAATTAAACAAGGAAATACTGGTCAATTTGATGGGAAATATGATATACTAATCAAGTTTAAGAGAAATATGACAAATTATTTCTATTATTAAAAATCCTTGTGAAAACCATTATTCATAAACTATTAAATTTAGAGTACATGGCATTGTCCGGAAACTTTCAATGTGAATGGAAGGTATTACATACTTGTAGCAGAAATTTGTCTTGTAAAAGATGTTGAAGGGTTTTCATGATATTGAAGTCTTGTCTCTCTTCTTTTCTCTATTGAGCTCATCTAAGAAATCAACATTAATAGCCTCCTGCAACATAGGATAATATGAACACGTTACCAAGAAATTAACAAATAGTTAAACCTTCAACATTTGCAATTGAATTAGGAGAAAAGAAAGATATATATATATATGAAATTCAATGCCATAGCAGAGCCTAAAATCATACCATATAAATAAAATTAAAATTTTTGCTGTATAAATAAAATTAAAATTCGATTGTAATTGAACTCCATGATCAAAAAATGTAAAGCTAGCTTCTCCTGGAAACAGACATTCAGGTATGGTTCAATCATTTCATTGTTCATCTTCGTGAATTAAAAAAATTTGATAGGTAAAAAAATGTATATGTTAGATTTACCCCATATCTATGTCAAAGATAGTGTTTGTGATAAATAGTCTCTAATACTATTTAATCCTATAGCACACACACAAACCACCATGGCTTCCTTCACATCCTCTACCATAGCCTCCACCACGACCTCCTCTCAGCAGACCTTTTCCTCCACGCAACCTTTCCTCAATAGCCACTCCGAAGACTCAACCTTTTTTTTGTTTGTAAAGTCGATGTGATTTAACACCACAGATTTGCTAAAGTCGGTGCGATTGTATAGTACAAATTCGCGATGGTCAACAAAGTAAAGATATGTGGAAGTCTCACAGTGGGATCTATGAAATTTTCCCTCAAAGGCACACGACGATTTCTCCTCAGGCCTGCCTTTGAAATCCTTCACTCATCATACAGATTCCTCGACCATGCAGCTCTGATACCATGTTAATAAGTGATGTTTGAATTAACAACACCCAGTAATCAGCTCTACGAAAGAGAGTCTAAACCAAGAGAGTAGGGCTCTGCAGAATGCTCTACATTTTCCATGTACATCACGCATTATATAGTAATCGTGGATTTAATGAAGTTAGAACCATACTCAAAGAAATAGGAACTGATTCCTATCTTGAGGTACCCTGAACCAATTCACTATTCTAAGATATTCTCCATTATCTCCAACAACATGTATGCATATGTGTGTTTGGATGGGGATGAAGCCATTATACTAGGCTTCAGCAAGGCCTCACAGCTTGTTCTTCATACATTTTGGGTAGTGGTGTTTATTTAGCTAAGCTATATAATATTCTTCGAGAGTTCAAAATTAAATCAACAGTAATGTATTTTGGGAAGAGATAGAATATTCTTTGAGAGTTGAGAGTTAGATCAACATTAATCAAATGCTTGAAATTTAAATTCCTTGATATGTTTCTATGATCTAGGCCTCCTATGTTACAATAGATTGTTGCTTCTCAAGCAAAAATTGGTCCTTCAAGGAATCTACAGTTTCAAAAACACGGAATTCATAAACAGTAATTTGGATTCCTTCCACCATATTTTTATCTAGAAATACTAATGTTCTATTGTTCAAATCTAAGATTGTTGTGTTATCCAATCAAAGTTAAGGCAAATTGTTTTTACAAATTCAACAGGTATTTCTTTTACAAAATTAAATGCAGTTTTTACAATATTATTTTCAGCATAGTTTTTTTTAACCCTATCTAATTTTATTATATTGAGACTATGGAGTTGTTTAACTCTAATCTTTGTCCTATCTAGATTTCTAATTTTAGGTGGCATTTCGTTATCCCCGAAAACGATTTCTTGATTTCAGCTCATTTTTATCTACGTTGATTATATTTCAAGGAGGTTTATCTATGTTATTATATTTAAGCATGCCTTGTTCATGATGAAACCCATTTAGTTCGAGGTAAATTTTATTATTACGCATCCCTTGTTCTTCTCCAATCTCCGAATCCATCAAAACCCTAGTTCTTTCATTTCTACAATTTCTTTCATTATTGTTAATTTTTTGAGCATTTTTTGCAAAGAATTTCATTTTGGTCTCATCTCACCCTCCATTATCACAACAAGAATCAAAGAAAACATCGTTGTTGCTGGTTGAAGAAATCCTGGGGATGACAAATTGTCATTTCAAATTGTAGTTAAGTCTCAAACCAGGCCAAATGAGATCGCACTATGGCCCAAATTGCAAATACCCTCCCTAAACTTTGCTAAATCATTTTTACAGATGGAGTACATATTTATAGGATTAAATAGTTTCTCCATTATTAGTTTCATTAAGTTTAGTTTTGTTTAACTTCATCTATTCTATTATATCGAGATTTTCTAATCGTTTCGTTTTATAAAGAAAACAAAAATGTTTCATTTTTTAATATTTTTTTGGTTGAAAATGAAGTCACATTTGAAACCATTTCAATTGGAAGTTCTAAACAAACCCATTTAAAAAAATATAATGTAACCGACTACTATGTATGGTTAAAAAAAATGCAGTTACGTTTCATCATTTTTTGGGTTTAGAATGAAGTCAATTTTGGTATTATTTAAATTGAAAGTCAAACACATTTCAAAAAATATAATATAGGCCACTAATAAATGGTTAATAAAGAATGTAGCCATGTAAATTGAAAGTCAAACACATTTCCAAAAATATAATACTATATGGTTAAAAAAGAATGTACCATTTAAATTGAAAGCCAAACACATTTCAAAAAATATAATATAAGCCACTACTATATGATTCAAAAAGAATGCAATGACCTCAATTGAAAGTCTAACACATTTCAAATAATATAATGTAAGACACTACTATATGGTTCAAAAGGAATACAACCACGTTTTCATCATTTTTTGGTTTTCAATCATTTTTTGATTTAGAATGAAGCCGCACCATCTAAATGGAACGTAAAGCAAATTAGAATGTAATGGGGTAGCCAAGTTTTAATATTTATCTTCATTTTGAAATTCAATTTTCTCTAATCTTGATAAGGGTTTTTATTTTTATCTAATTCTTGTAAGTGGTGATAAGTAATAGGTAGGTTAAATTTTTAATAATAATTTGGTAAAAACGAATTTTAAGCAAAGTTTAAACACCTTATTTAGATATACAAAAAAGTTAGATGTTACAATTTCATTCTTTCATGTAGTGGGGACAATGAGCATATATTAGCATCTTTCAATTTAAACCATAATATCAAAATGATTAATTAAAAAATAATTTACATGACCAATACCAAAGGGAACCCCTATTGGTATAAAAATTAAAATTTTCAGATTTTAATACAAAAAATTAAAAAAATTGATATAGAATAACATAAATTAAATAATAATAATAATTAGTATGTTAGTTTAAAAATAACAATATTTATACACTACTTTATGAATTTTTGTATATTTGAGAAATATATTTTATATATTTTATTTTATATTTGACAAATTGAAATTAAAATTAATTCAAAAAAAACTAAAAAACAAAATAAAAAATGTTTAATCAATAAATAAAATTCATATATATTATATCTACATTAAAAATAAATAAATATATATTTAAATAATAAAAATTACATTAAAAATAAATATATATTTAAATAAATAAAAATGGAAAATAAGAAAGCACAAAAAAAGGAAGAAAGCACAAGTCGATGACCGTGCGGTTATAATAAAGCTAAAAAGCGCCGTAAACACCGGGAGAAAGATTCTAAACATAAAATCAAGAAAGCAAAAACACTATAATAAAGCGAAAACACTATAATATATTGAAAGCACAAAATCAACAAAGAACTCAGAAAAATGACAGAAAAGCAAAGAGAAAAAGGAAGGATTCTGAAACAGTAGACTATCACGGAGCCATTACAATATCTTGTATGGTTAGCGCGTATGCATCTGCCATTACAATATCTTGTATGGTTAGCGCGTATGCATCTGTGTGTTTAGATGTTCATGAATCTATTAGGCTTCTGCAAGGCCTCACCGCTAGTTATTCATTCATTCTGTGGAGCTGTGTTTATTTGGCCAAGCGATATAATGTTCTTTGAGAGTTGAGAATCTAATCAATAGTAATGTATTTCGCGAAGAGATAGAATATTATTTCGCCAAGAGATCGAATATTATTTGAGAATTGAGAATTAAAACATTAATCGAAGGCTTCCTATCTTACAATAGGTCATTGTTGCTCGAGCTGAAAAAATCAAGGGCAAGCGAATTCATAAACCCTGCCAAACGATTTCAATTGTATTGTTGGTGGAGCGGAAATTGGTCCTTCCAGAAATCTACCGGTAAAAGATTTTACGTAGATTTCTGATTTTAGGTGGCATTTCGTTATCTCGGTAAAAGATTTTTTGATTTCAGTTTATTTGTTGATTTAAGCTCGTTTTTATCTATGTTCACTATATTTCATGCAATAATTTTTTATTTCAGTTCAGCATTTATTGAAATCCATCAAAAACCCTAGTCCGTTCAATTCTACAATTTCTTCAGCATTTCGCGAAGTATTTCGTTTTGGTCTGATCTCACCCTTTATTATAACAACAAGAATGATTTCTTCAGCATTTCGCGAAGTATTTCGTTTTGGTCTGATCTCACCCTTTATTATAACAAGAAGAATGAACGAAAAAGTCCTCGTTGAAGAAATACTTGGATAAGAAATTGTGATTTCAAATTGTTGCTAGTCAGAACACTAACAGATCTTACTCCAATGCTTTCCGTCCTTAAAAACTTCGTTCCGTCCATCAGCTTCTCCTAAGGCAAGACTCAATTGAGAAATTGTCATTTCGAATTGTAGTCAAGTCTCAAACCAGACTAATTGAGTTCGCACTCAAACCTCCCTAAACTTTGTTAAATTGATCTTACAAATGGAGTAATTATGTATTTACCGCATTTAATAGTTTCTCCATTATTAGTTTAGTTTGTTTTAACTCCATTTATTTTATTATATCGAGATTCTCTATTGGTTTTTTTTTCCAAGTAAATTATTATTATTATCCCTAGATGCTCTACTCTTTTTGTTTTTACAATTAAATTATTATTATTATTATTATTTTTAATATGAATAATTTAAACAAAAAATATAGTGAATGCTCTCATGGTCTTTTTTATATATAAAAAAATCACATTGTATATATTTTAAATTATTTACTTACATACATATATATTATAAATTTGTATTTTTTATAATCATATATTTATTTATTTGTCTTTTATTATAAAACTGCAATCTGTTTATCATCAAATATATATTTTTAGTGTAAGGTAATATGAATTTGTTATTTAATTTATGTTGGTTATTATTTTTTATGTAAATCTTCCTATTTCTAAATATGAAAGTGTATATTTATTTAACATACATTTAAATATTGCAAGGTTATTATTACTTTATCAAAAATATAATGTTACAATATATGATTTATAAAAAATGGCTAGAATTTATGTTTATATTTTTAGATTTTAAAATTGCACTTTAAATGGCAGAATGGGTTGTGTTATTATTACTTTATCAAAAATATAATGTTACAATATATGATTTATAAAAAATTGCTAGAATTTATGTTTATATTTTTAGGTTTTAAAATTGCACTTTAAATGGCATAATGGGTTGTGATTATTTTATTAATATTATAAAATTTATTTCATGTTTATAATGTATATAAAATTGTATGCTAGGTCCCCGAGGTTCTTCATTAGTGAACTTATAGTAGTTGTTCATCCATGGAGATGAAAGATCCTTGTCAGGCTTTAAGCTAGGTCCCTAAGGTTCCTCATTAGTGAAGTGAGATTAGTTGTGCATCTGTGGAGATGAAAAATCTCCCCTTAGACTTCCCACATTCCAAGTTCAATCTCCTCAAAATTCTTAGATAAAATAATGTATTTACGAAGTATCAAAAATTCCACCTTAAATTCAAATTGAAATTAAACCACATTCCAAAAAAGATATGACCAAAAAAAACTTGTGCCAAGATTATTTCATAAACTATATATATTTACCATTTACCGAGTATCAAAGAAATTCAAACACATTCCAAATTTGAGTGAACATTCGAAATTTGCACGGAATGTGACGAGAATTTCTTGAAACGAATCTCAATGTTTTACC
The DNA here is from genome assembly GCA_000404065.3 of Pinus taeda. NCBI lineage: Eukaryota > Viridiplantae > Streptophyta > Pinopsida > Pinales > Pinaceae > Pinus > Pinus taeda. The sequence continues at coordinate 16,978 of APFE030244279.1, forward strand.
CAACTGCTTTGCACGAGAATTTCAAAAAAATCATCTCATGCTTTTTCGTTATATACGTTGATGCTGTATTGAAAAGAGTTTCCATTTTTTACTCAGTTGTTTTGCACGAGAATTTCAAGAAAAGCATCTCATGCTTTTTCGTTATATACGTTGATGCTGTATTGAAAAGAGTTTCCATTTTTTACTCAGCTGTTTTGCACGAGAATTTCAAGAAAAGCATCTCATGCTTTTTCGTTATATACGTTGATCCGCTCTCTTGAAAAGAATCTCAATTTTTTACCCAAATGCTTTGCGCGAGAATCTCAAGAAAAGAATTTCATGTTTTTTTTGTTATTGAAGGTAAAGAAATAAATACCATCAATTACATTAGCGACTATCAAAGATTCCGTTTTAAATTCAAATTCAATTTGAATTCTGAACATTCCAATTTTGCACCGAAATGTATAGATGACTTGGTTTCCACTTTTACCCCTACGTGGATAGATGACTTCCTGAAAAGTATCATCTGAGGCTTTTCCGTTTAGACGTTGATCCGCTCCTTTAACGGATAACAACTCTTTTGAAATACAGGAGGGATGGCCTAGGATCAGCTCCTTCAACAGATCATAGTTTTTTTTAAATACATGAGGCCTGGGATCCGCTCCTTTAACTCTTTGTTGGTTCCTCTGTTTCCGTCTAAATTGCGTCTGTGTTGGGTGTCTGTACCGTGTAGCATTTCATGGAGAATAGCCTAGATCTTTTTTCATTTGCATTTGTAGTAAAATGTCTCGTCTGAAGTGGAAGTGCTTCTTGTGTGACTCTATGCCTACCGGTGTGTACTTCTGTTTTGTCAGAACGAATGTTACTTAAATCTGAATTCGATGAAGAAGATCAGCGAATGAATGTATGAAAGCCAACCCAGCGATGCATGGAGTCGATGTCTCTAGCAAATAAACACTCTAATGAGTAGCGAAGGCACGTGAAATACACACTTATATAATGATTGTCTCTCTTAAATAATATCACAGTTATTCATTTCCAATTCATAAGATCTTTTTGTTTGCTGCATGATGTGGATTATATGTGTTAAATGACACGATCAAGATACCCATGATTATGTTTTTTTTTTTGTTAAATGACATCCTAAATTAGGTTGTTTGAGGGAGAAGGGGAGGTAGAGATAGGTGTGGGGAGGTAGTGGGAGGGGAACAAAGAGGGAGAGGGGGAGAGGGAGAGAGAGAGTGGGAGGGGGGAAGGAAGAGAGAGTGGAGGAGGGATAGTGCGAGGGTAAGAGTGTGGGAGAGAGGGAAAGGAAGAGAGAGTGGAGGAGGGATAGTGGGAGGGGAAGAGTGTGGGAGAGGGGGAAATGAAGAGAGAGTGGAGGAGGGATAGTGGGAGGGGAAGATGTGGGAGAGGGGCAGGGAAATGGAGGAGGAGAGGGAGAGATAGGAAGAGGGAGAGAGGAAGGGAGGGAGAGACAAAAGGGGAGGGATGGGGAGACAGAGGGAGACAGAGATGGGGAGGGACGAGGAGATAGAAGGGATGGGAGGGAAGAGAGCCAATGAGAGAGAGAGAGGAGGAGAGGGACATGGAGGAGAGAGGAGGAGAGGGAGAGGAGGATAGGGTCAGGGAGAGGTGAAGGGAGAGAGAGAGAGAAAGGGAGATGGAGAGGGGGAGATAGGGAGATAGTCGGAGAGATAGAGAGAGGGAGAGGGAGAGAGAGAAAAGGGGTGGTAGGTGGAGTGATGGGAGGGGGAGAAAAGGAGTGGGCGATGGGGATGAGAGGAGGATTGGGTGAGGGAGAGGGGGAGGTAGTGATATGTGGGGGGAGAGGCGGGGAGGGGGAGAGGGATATAGGAAGGGAAGGAGAGACAAAGGGGGAGGTATGGGGAGAGAGAAGGAGAGAGAGATGGGGAGGGAGGAGGGGAGAAAAGGGGTGTTAGGGAAGGGAGGGAGGCAGAGAGAGAGGAGGAGAGAGAGATGGGGGAGAGAGGAGGATAGAGTCAAGGAGAGGGGAAGGGAGAGAGCGACATAAAGAGGGGGGAGGGAAGGGAGAGATAGAGAGAGAGAGGGAGAGGGGGAGATAGGTAGATAGTGGGAGAGATAGAGAGAGAGAGAGGCGGGGAAGTGGAGAGAGAAGTGGTGGTAGGAGGAGTGATGGGAGGTGGAGAGAAGGGGTGGGAGATTTGGGGAGACAGGACGATAGGGTGAGGGAGAGGGGGAGGTAGAGATATGTGGGGGGAGAGAGTGGGAGGGGAACAAAGAGGGGGAGGGGGAGTGGTAGAGAGAGAGTGAGAGGGGGAGAGGGAGAGAAAGTGGAAGAGGGATAGTAGGAGGGGCAGAGAGTGCGAGAAGGAGAGGTAGAGAGAGAGGGAGAAGGGGAGGGGCAAGGGAGGAGGAGAGGGAGGGAGAGGGAGAAGCAAAGAGGAAGGCAGGGAGAGACAATGAGGGAAATATGGGGAGAGAGAGGGAGAGGGAGAGAGAGAGAAGGGGTGGTAGTGGGAGTGATTGGAGGGAGAGTGAACGGGTGGGATATTAGTGAGAGAGGAGGATAGGGTGAGGGAGAGGGGGATGTAGAGATAGGTGGGGAGAGAGAGGAGGAGGGAGAGGGAGAGAGAGAGAGGGAGGGAGGCGGAGAGAGAAGGAGTGGTAGGGGGAGTGATGGTAGGGAGAGGAGTCAGTGATGGGGGTGAGAGGAGGATAGGGTGAAGGAGAGGTGGAAGTAGAGATAGGAGGGGGGAGAGACAGAGAGGGGAATAGAGAGGGAAGGGGAAGAGGGACGGTGAGAGTGAGAGGGGGAGAGGGAGAGAGAGTGGAAGGGGGATAGGTGGAGGGGAAGATAGTGGGAGAGGGAGAGGTAGGGAGAGAGGATGAGGGCGAGGGGAGAGGGAGGGGTAGAGGGAGAGAGAGGAAGTGGGGAGGGGCGAGGGAGGGGGAGTGTGATGGAGAGGGAGAGGGAGAGAGGAAGGGAGGGAGGGATAAAGGGGGAGTGATGAGGAGAGAGAGGGAGAGAGTGATGGGGAGGGATGGGAAGAGAGAAGGTGTGGAGGGAAGGGAGGCAGGGAGAGAGGGAGAGGAGGAGAGAGAGATGGGAGAGAGAGGAGGATAAGATCAGGGAGAGGGGAAGGGGGAGAGAGAGGGGGAAAGGGTGAGAGAGGAAAAGAGGGGGGCACGGGGAGAGAGGGGAGAGAGAGAGATAGAGAGAGAGAGGGGGAGATACAAAGATAGTGTGAGAGATTAAGAGAGAGGGAGAGGGAGGGATGGAGGCAGAGAGAGAAGGGGGTAGGGGAGTGATGGGAGTGGGAGAGAAGGGGTGGGATATTTGGGGAGAGAGGAGGATAGGGTGGGAGAGAGGGTGAGGTAGAGATATGTTGGGGTAGAGAGTGGGAGGGGAACAAAGATGTGGAGGGGAGGAGGGTGAGAGAGAGTGGGAGAGGGAGAGGTGGAGAGAGAGGGAGAGGGGGAGGGGCAAGGGAGGGAGAGGGAGGAGGAGAGAGGTAGGGAGGGAGAGACAAAATGTGAGAGATGTGGAGAGAGAGGGGGAGAGGGAGAGAGAGAGAGGGAGGAATGGAGAGAGAGAAGGGATGGTAGGGGGTGCAATGGGAGAGGAATAGAAGGTGTGGGAGATGGGGGAGAGAGGAAGATAGGTTGAGGGGTAGGGGGAGGTATTGATAGGTGGGGGGAGAGAGGAAAAGTGGAACAAAGAGGGGGAGGGGGAGAGACGGGGAGTAGGGAGAGAGAGTGAAAGAGGGATAGGAGGAGGGGAAGAGAATGGGAGAGGGAGAGGTAGTGAGAAGGAAAGGGGGAGGGGCAACGGAGGAGGAGAGGGAGGGAGAAGGAGAAGGAGAGAGGAAGGGAGGGAGATACAAAGGGGGAGGTATGGGGAGAGAGAAGGGGTGGTAGGTGGAGTGATGGGAGGGGGAGAGAAGGGGTGCGAGATGTTGGAGAGAGGAGGATAGGGTGAGGGAGAGGGTGACGTAGAGATAGGTGTGGAGAGATATAGGGATGGGAACAGAGAGTGGGAGGGGGAGAGGGAGAGAGGGAGTGAGATGGGGAGAGGCATAGAGAGAGGAAGAGGGATAGGGGGAGGGGAAGAGAGTGGGAGAGGGAGAGGTATAGAGAGAGGTAGAGGGGGAGAGGGAGGGAGAGGGGGAGGGAGGGGGAGGAAGAGACAATGAGGGAGGGATGGGGAGAGAGAGGGATAGAGAGACTAGGAGGGAGGGTGAGAGAGAAGGGGTGGGAGGGAAGTGAGACAGGGAGAGAGAGAGAGGAGGAGAGAGAGGAGGATAGGGAGAGGGAGAGGAAAAGGGAGAGAGAGAAAGAGCGGGGAACGGGGAGAGAGAGATAGAGGGAGAGAGAAAGAGAGAGGAAGAGAGAGGGAGAGGGGGAGATAGGGAGATAGTGAGAGAGATAGGCAGAGTGGGAGAGGGAGGGAAGGAGAGAGAGAAGGGGTGGTAGGGGGAGTAATGGGAGGGGGAAGGAAAGGGAAGCTCTTAATAAAGTCTTATAAACCCTAAACCTTAAACCCTAAATGTGAAACCCTAAACCCTAAACTGTAGGCATTTTAAATCATTTTTAAAATCATTTTTTAGTTTTTATTTAAGTGTTTGTTAAAATAAATTAATAAATTGTTATAAACCTTAAACCATAGACATTAAACTCGAACCCAAAAACATAAACCGTAAACCATAAACCCTAAGAATTCTATAATGGTTTAAGAAGAATTTTGTAACTTTTATTTAAGTGTTTATTACAAGAATTTACTAAAGTTTTACAAACCCTAAACCATAAACCCTAAGAATTTTATAACTGTTTAAAAAGAATTTTGTAACTTTTATTTAACTGTTTATTAAAAGAATTTACTAAAGTGTTACAAACCCTAAACCCTAAACCCTAAATACAAAAACATAAACCCTAAATGCCAAAACCTAAACCCTAAACCATAAACCCCAAACCCCAAATATTAAACCTTAAACCATAAACCCTAATCCCTAAACATTTTATAACATTTTAAAAATTATTGTGTAGATTTTTTTTAAGTGTTTATTAAAAGAATTTACCAAAATGTTGTAGACCCTAACTAATAAACCATAAACCTAACCCCATAACCCCAAAGTTTATATTAAAAACATTTACTAATTTGTTATAAAACCTAAACCCTGAAAGCTAAAGCCTAAGAATTTTATAACATTTAAAAAACTATTTGTAGCTTTTATATAAGTGCTTATTGAAATAATTTACTAAAATGTTATAATCCCTAAATCCTAAGCCCTAAACCCCAAATCCTAATCCCTAAGACATAAGCCCTAAGAATTTTATGAGTATCTATAGTAAGGGAAGACCAAACATGGTTATGTGAGTGTAGGAGGGAGAAAATTTTGGTACACAAGATACCCCGACCTTTGTTTTTCCACCCTTCTGTATAAACTTGTTTTATTTTATTTATTTTTCTTCATAACTCCTCGAGGCTAAACATGATGAATGAATTATGTGCAATATGTAGCAATGAATACCCACTTAAGTTGGATTGGTTCATCCGTACGCTTGGAAACCTAAACCCTAAACCCTTAACACTAAACCCCAAACGCTAAACCATAAAACCTAAACCACAAATCCTAAACACTAAACCCTAAGAATTTTAGAACATTTTAAAAAGTGTTTTGTAACTTTTATTTAATGTTTATTAAAATAACTACTAAGGTGTTATAAACCCTAAACCAATAACCCTAAACCCCAAATTGAAAATCTTAAAACTTAAACCGTAAGCATTTTATAAAGTGTTATAAACCTTAAAACATAAAACCTAATCCCTAAAGCCTAAACCAAAAACGGTTAGCCCTAAACCCTAGACCCTAAACCCCAAACCCTAAATCCTAAACCCTAAAACCTAAAACCTAAGAAGTTTATAACAATTTTAAAAATGTTTTGTAACTTTTATTTAAGTGTTTACTAAAAACATATGCTAAAGTGCTATAAACCCTAAACCCTAAAATCTAAACCACAAACCCCTAACCCTAAACCCTAAACTATAAACCGTAAACCATAAGTATTTTATAACATTTTAAAATGTGTTTTGTAACTTTTATTTAAATGTTTATTAAAAGCATTTACTAAAGTGTTATAATCCCTAAACTCTAAAATCTAAACCCTAAACCCTAAACCCTAAAACGCACACCCTAAATCCTCAAAATTTTATAGCATTTTAAAAACGGTTATGTAATTTTTATTTAAGTGTTTATTGAAAGAAAATACTAAAGTGTTATAAACCATAATCGCTAAAATGTATAGCCCAAACCCTATACCCTAATTGTTTTATAACATTTTAAAAAGTGTTTTGTAACTTTTATTTAAGTGTTTATTAAAAGAATTTACTAAAGAGTTATAAACCTTAAAACCTAAACCTTAAGCCCTAAACCCTAATCCCTAAGCATTTTATAAACCTTAAAAACTCTACCCTAAACCCTAAGACCCAAACCCTAAACCCTACACCCTAAACCCCAAACCCTAAACCCTAAAACCCACACCCTAAACCCTAAATCGTAAATTCAACCCATTTTATATCATTTTGTAAATTTTATTTAAGTGTTTATTAAAAGATTTTACGAAACTGTTATAAACTGTAAATTGAAAACCCTGAACCCTAAAACGCAAATAATAAACCTCAATTCCTTAACTCGAAACGATAAACACTAAGAATTTTATAACATTTTAAAAAGCATTCTGTAACTTTTGTTTAAGTGTTTATGAAAAGCAATTACTCAAGTTTTATAAACCCTAAACTCTAAAACCAAAGCGACAAACCCTAAACCCTATAGCCTAAACCCTAAATCTTAAGCATTTTATAACATTGTAAAAATTGTTTTGTAACATTTATTTAAGTGTTTATGGAAAAAATTTACTAAAGTGTTATAAACCATAAAACCTAATCCCTAAACCCTAAACATAAAACGTAAAATAAAAACCCAAAAACCTAAACCCTAAGCATTCTATAACAGTATAAAAATCATTTTGGAGCATTTATTTAAGTCTTTACTAAAAGCATTTACTAAGATCTTATAAACCCTAAATCCTAATCCTAGAGGACAAATCATAAACACTAAACCCTAAGCATGTTATATCATTTAAAAAGAATTTTGTAACTTTTATTTAAGCTTTGACTAAAACCATTTACTGAAGTCTTATAAACCATAAACCCGATGCTAAACCACCCTAAACCCTGAAACCCAAACCCTAAATGCTAAACCCTAAATGTTGATCATTTTATAACATTTGAAAAATAATTTCTTAACTCTTATTATAGTTTTTATTAAAATAATTTACTAAAGCATTAAAAACCCTGAACCCTAAACCCTAAAATCTAAACCCCAGTCCTCAAACCCTAAACTCTAAACCTTAGATCCTAAACTCTAAGAATTTTATAATATTTTAAAAATTGTTTTGAAACTTTTATTTAAGTGTTTATTAAAATCATTTACTAAACCCTCATAAACCTTAAACCTTAAACCCTAAATTCCAAACCCTAAACCCTAAGAATTTTATAACATTCTAAAAAGTGTTTTTTAACTTTTATTGAAGTGTTTATTAAAATAATTTACTAAATCCTTATAAACACTAAATCTTAAAACATGAAACCTAAACCCTAAGCCCCAAACGACAAAGCCCAAACCCTAAATACTAATCATTTTATAACATTTTAAAATGCGCTTTGTAAATTTCATTTAAGTGTTTATTAAAAGCATTCTATAAAGTGTTATAAACCCTAGAACATAAACCCAAAATCCTAAGTATTTTATAAAATTTTGAAAAGTGTTTTGTAATTTTTATTTAACATTTTATTAAATTAATATACTAAATTGTTATAAACCCTAAAACCTAAGCCCAGAAGAGTAAATCCCAAAACCTAAACCATATACCCTAAACGAAAGGGTACATGTTCATAATCCAATGGTTGAGTCCATTCACACTCATCGTGAGAGAGAATTACTGAATCTGGTAGGGCCTTATCCAGGTGAATGAAGACGCAGATGCGAGCGTAGGATGTGCATTTGTGCAACTTCATTTCTTCTACAGCTTTTATGTATTCCCCTAACCTATTTCCTATATCTCTTAGCGATTCGTCATCCAAATATTCCTCTGTCAGTGAGTACATCCTGATCCACACTGGCGCCTAGCTGAGATCCTCCTTGTCTGGGTTGAATCCTGCTGCCCATTCCCTTAGATAGAGGCCAACAAAGTTGAAAGAATATGGCACTTCATCTATTACTCAGTTCCTGTCTTCGATGCAAAGAAAAATCATTGTAAAGAACCCTTTTGGTCCTAGCTGTAGCGTGACATGACCCTTGGGTTTCCATTTGGCCGAGATCCATCCATGCGATGCTTTTTTTGTTGGCCAGAATCAAATAAATTTTCCAATGAGTGCATGGTCCCTCATATAATGGATTCTGCCATTGACTCTGTGACCGGGTAGTTCTACTCTGGGCCTTTCCGCTGCTATGGGTTTTCATGTATTCGAGGTTACCTTGGGTACCTCTATGTGCATTGTATTTCTTTCTGGTATCTCATTATTTCTTCCTGATTGGTTGAGGGGCGCATTTATTTTGTCTTGCAAAGGGGGTTCTCTATGGACCTCTTCCTCATGTTCCGACCCTGAAGGTAGCGATCCAACTTGCGCCAACAGTTCTCTCTCGACTTCTGGGGAGGGCTTTGAGGCCCCGCCCTGAGATTTTCCCATATCCGTTCTCGCTATACCAATGTTTTGTTTTTTTTTGTTCAATTGCTACTGCGGCGCCGCTGTGACGGTGGACTCTGCATCGTTGCAAGGTTTCCTCAAACCCTAGTTGAAAAGCACGCTAGCCATCCCTCCTCAAACTAATCAAATAACAAATTTATATTACCTTACACTAAAATATATATATTTTATCATTAACACAACTGAATGTGGTTTATAATAAAAAACGAATAAAGAAATATATGATTATAAAAAATATAAAATTATATATATATTATATATATATGGTATATATATATATGGTATATAGTATATTTTTTAGTTAATGGAAAAAACAAAACAACTCGAGCTTGTTGAGCTTGTCGCAATAATAAAATAGTCGTTAATAAAACAAAAGTGAAAAAACATAATAATAAATTTAGTGGAAAAACAAAAAGGAATAGAGAATGAAACTAATAATAGAGAAACTATTTAATCCTCTATCTACATACTCCATTTATAAAAACAATTTAATAAAGTTTAGGGAGAGTATCTACAATTCAGGCCATTGTGCGATGTCATTCTATCTGGTTTGAGATTCACCTAGGGAGAAGATGATGGGCGGAATGAGGTTTTCAATGAGGGAAAGCATTGGAGTAAGATCTATGAAGGTTCTCAGTAACAACAATTTGAAATGACAATTTCTTATAACATCATTTCTTCCACGAGCGACAACGACTTTTTCGTTCATTCTTGTTGCGGTAATAGAGGTTGAGATAAGACAAAAATGAAATACTTTGTGAAATGCTCAAGAAATTAACAGTAATGAACGAAATTGTAGAAATGAAAGGACTAGGGTTTTGATGGATCCAAACATTGGAGAATAACAAGGTGCGAGTAATAATAAAATTTACCTCGAATTAAATGGGTTTCATGGTGAACAATGCTTGTTAAAATATAAAAACATAATAACATAGATAAACAGTGAATTGAAATAAAGAATAACAGAATGAAATATAATCAATATAGATAAAAACGAACTACAATCAAGAAATATTTTCGAGGGATAACGATCAGTATCCTAAAACCAATTTGCCTAGCTTTCACTCGATAACACACCAACCTTAAATTTGAACAACACGACATCAATTTTTCTCGATAATAAGATGGTGGAAGGAATTGAGTTGAGTCAGATTTTTTGGAGTCACTTTGAAAATTCATAGAAATCATTTGGTAGTGTTTATGAATTGGCTTCGGCGTGTAATGGTGGATTTCTTGAAGGACCAATTTCCGCTCGAGTAATAATGACCTATTGTAACATAGGACGCCTAGATCATCTAAAGAGATCAACTAATTTAACTCTCAAGCCTTTGATCAACGTTGATGTAACTCTCAAATCTCCCTATATCTTGGATAAATACATTAATATTACTATTTATTTAATTCTCAACTCTCAAAGAATATTATATCGCTTGACCAAACAAACACAGTTGCAAAAAATGGATGAAAAACTAACCGTGAATCCTGGCTGGCTTCATCCTCATCCAAACACACACAAAATGGACGAGGAATGAACCGTGAGGGCTGGCTGGCTTCATCCCCATCCCAACACACAGATGCATATGCTCCAATGCCATTACACACTCAGGCCTTAAAGAATGCGCTCAACCCATAGAAGCAATTGTCGTGGTTGTATGAGCTCTGCACAAGCTATTTTAATGACTCTGTGTGATATGCAAATGTTTTCAGAATCCTTCCCTTCTTAGCTATGCTTTTCTCTTGAGGCTTTTAACTTTGTTATAACAGAAACCTCATTAAATTTTACGCTTTTTTATGCTTAAATCATTTCTCTTTTATCATATTGTGATTAGAATATTTTGTTTTTGGTTTTTTCCGCGGCTTTTAACTTTGTTATAGCGGCAACCTCATTAACCTCATTACCTCATTAGCTTTTGCGCTTTTTTCGCATAAATCATTTCTTTTTTCATATTGTGATTAGGATATTTTGTTTTTGGCTTTTTTCCGAGGTTTTTAACTCTCTTATAATGGAAACTAAACCCTAAATCATAAACCCTAAGTCCTAAGCATTAATCCCTAAACCCCAAACTGCAGACATTAAACCCTAAACCCTAAGCATTTTATAACATTTTAAAAATTGTTTTTTTTATTTTTATTTAAGCATTTATTAAAAGAATTTACTAAAGTGTTATAAACCCTTAACCCTAAACTGTAAATGACAAACCCTACACCCTAAACCCTAAACACTAAACCTCACACCCTAAACCCTAAACCCTAAGCATTTTGTAACATCTTATAAAAATTTCTAACTTTTATTTAAATGTTTATTAACAAGATTTACTAAAGTCTTATAAACCATAGACTCTGAACCCTAAACCCTCAGAAATTTATAACATTTTAAAAAGTGTTTTTTAACTTTTATTTAAGTGTTTATCATAAAAATTTACTCAAGTCTTATAAACCCTAAACCCTAAGAATTTCATACCATTCTAAAAAGAGTTGTGTAACTTTTACTTATGTTTTTATCAAAATAATTTACTAAGGTATTATAAACCCTAAACCATTAAAACTAAACCCTAAACTATAAACCGTAAACCGAAAAATCTAAACCCTAAGCCTTTTATAAGATTTAAAAAAATGTTTTGTAACTTTTGTTTAATTGTTTATTAAAACTATTTACTAAAGTGTTATAAACCCTAAACCCTAAACCCCAAACTATAAAACCTATACCTTATACCCTAAAACCTAAACCCTAAGCATTTCATAACATTTAAAAAAGTGATTTGTAACTTTTTTTACGTGTTTATTAAAAGAATTTACTAAATTTTTATAAAATTTAAACCCTAATCCATAAAACCTAAACCCTAAACGCTAATTAATTTATATAATATTAAAAAGTGTTTTGTAACTTTTATTTAAGTATATACTAAAATCATTTACTAAAGTGTTATAAACTCTAAACCGTAAATGCTAAAGCCTAAGAATTTTATAACATTTTAAGAACCTTTTGTAACTTTTATTTAAGTGCTTATTAAAAGAATTTACTAAAATGTTATAAACTCTAAATTCTAAACCCTAAACCCCAAATCCTATACCCTAAGCCATAAACCCTAAGAATTTTATCAGTATCTATAATAAGGGAATACAAAACATCTGTATGTGATTGTAGGAGGGAGAAAATTGTCGTACACGGATACCCCAACCTTTGTTTTCCACCCTTCTCCATAAACCTGTTTTCTTTTATTTATTTTTCTTCATAACTCCTCGAGGCTCAACATGATGAATGAATTATGTGTAATATGTAGCAAAGGATACCCACTTAAAGTGGGGTGCTTCATCCCTAAACCCTAAACCCTAAACCCTTAACCCTAAACCCCAAAACCTAAACCATAAACCCTAAACCCTGAATCCTAAACACTAAACCCTAAGAATTTTAGAACATTTTAAAAATTGTTTTGTAAAATTATTTAAGTGTTTATTAAAAAAAATTCTAAGGTGTTATAAACCCTAAACAAGAACCCTAAACACCAAACCCTAAACCCTAAATTGAAAATGTTAAAACTTAAATTGTAAGCATTTTATTAAGTGTATAAACCTTGAAATGTAAACCCTAATCCCTAAAGCCTAAACTCCAAACGCTTAACCCTAAACCCTAGACCCTAAACCTCAAACCTTAAATCCTAAACCCTAGGCATTTTATAAAAATTTTAAAAATGTTTTGTAACTTTTATTTAAGTTTTTACTAAAGTGCTATAAACCTTAAACCCTAAACTCTAAACCATATACCCCTAACCCTAAACCCTAAACTGTAAACTGTAATCCCTAAGTATTTTCTAACATCTTAAAATGTGTTTTGTAACTTTATTTAAGTTTTTATTAAAAGAATTTACTGAAGTGTTATAATCCCTGAACTATAAACTATAAACCCTAAACCCTGGACTTAAAACCCTAAACCCTAAACCTTAAAACACAAACCCTAAACCCTCAAAATTTTATAGAATTTTTAAAATGGTTATGTTATTTTCATTTAAATGTTTATTAAAAGAATTTAATAAACTGTTATAAACCATAAACCGTAAATACTATAGCGTAAACCCTATACCCTAATCATTTCATAAAGTATTAAATAGTGTTTTGTAACATTTATTTAAGTGTTTCTAAAAAGCATTTAATAAAGTGTTATAAACCTTAAAACCTAAACCTTAAACCATAAACGCTAAACTCTAAACCCTGAGCATTTTATTAGCCTTAAACACTCTAACCTAAACGCTAAATCCCAAACCCCGAACCCTACACCCTAAACCCCAAACCCTAGACCTTCAGATCCAAACCCTAAACCCTAAATTGTAAATGAGACACATTTTATAACATTTCAAAAAGAAATTTTTAAATTTTATTTAAGTGTTCATTAAAAGATTTTACGGAAGTGTTATAAACCCTAAATTCAAAACCCTCAACCCTAAACCCCAAATAATAAACCTCGAACCCTTAACTCTAAACCATAAACAATAAGCATTTTATAACATTTTAAAAAGGAGTCTGTAACTTTTATTTAAGTGTTTATTAAAAGCAATTACTCAAGTGTTATAAACCCTAAACTCTAAACCAAAAGCCAAAAACCCTAAAACTTGAAGCCTAAACCCTAAATCTTGAGCATTTTATAACATTTAAAAAATTGTTTTGTAACATTTATTTAAGTTTTTATTCAAAGCATTTACTAAAGTGTTATAAACCCTAAAACCTAAACCCTAAACCCTAAAAATAAAACCCAAAATCAAAACACAAAAGCCTAAACCTTAAGCATTTTATAATAGTATAAAAATCATTTTGGAACATTTATTTATGTCTTTACTAAAAGAATCTACTAAGTTCTTATAAGCCCTAAACCCTCAATCCCAAAGGCCAAATCATAAACACTAAACCCTAAGCATGTTATATCATTTTAAAATAATTTTGTAACTTTTATTTAAGCCTTCACTAAAACCATTTAAGTCTTATTAAGCATAAACCCTATGATAAACCACCCTAAACCCTAAACCTCAAACCCTAAATGCTAAACCCTAAACACTAATGATTTTATAGCATTTTAAAAATCATTTTGTAACTTTTACTATAGTGTTTATTAAAATAATTTACTAAAGCATTATAAACCTGAAACACTAAACCCTAAACTCTAAACCCCAATCCTTAAACCCTAAACCCTAAACCTTAAATCCTAAACTCTAAGCATATTATAACATTTTAAAAAGTGTTTTGTAACTTTTATTTAAGTGTTTATTAAAATCATTTACTGAACCCTCATAAACAGTAAACCTTAAACCCTAAAACTTAAAACCTAAATCCAAAACCATAAGTATTTTATAACATTTTGAGAAGTGTTTTGTAACTTTTATTCAATGTCTTATTAAATTAATATACTAAAGTGTTATAATCCCTAAAACCTAAGCATGAAACTATAAACCCCAAACCCTAAACCTTATACCCTAAACCTTAATCATTTTATAACATTTTAAAAATCATTTTGTAGCTTTTATTTAAGTGTTTATTAAAATAATTTACTAAAGTGCTATAAAACAATCCTAAGCCCCAAACACTACACTCGAAACCCTAAAAACTAGATCCTATGTATTCTATAACATTTTTAAAGTGTTTTTTAAGTTTTATTTAGTGTTATAAACCATAAAACCTAAATTGTAGGCATTTTAAAACATTTTAAGAAGTGTTCTGTAACTTTTATTTAAGTGTTTATTAAAAGCATTTACTAAAGTGTTATAAACCTTAAACCATAAATTCGAAACCCTAAACTGTAAACCACCAAACCCTAAAACCTAAGCCCTAATCATTTTATAACATTTTAAAAAACATTTTAAACTTTTATTTAAGTGTTTCTTAAAAGAATTTACTAAAGTGCTATAAATCCTAAACCCTAAACCCTAAACACTAAACACTAAACCTTAAAGGCTATTTTTTTTTAATATTTTAAAAAGAATTTTGTAAATTTAGAGTTATAAATCCTCAACCATAAACTCTTAACCATAAACCGTAAAACCTAAACCCTAAACCTGAAACCCTAAATGCCACACTGTAAATCCTAAACACTAAGACTTTTATAATATTTTAGAAAGCGCTATGTAACTTTTACTTAAGTGTTTATTAAAAGAATTTACTAAAGTGTTATAAAACCTAAACCCTAAACTCCAAACCCCAAACCCTATATCCTAATGCTTATAGCCTAAAGGATAAACCCTAAAATCATTTAGTAAGGTCTTATAAACCCTAAAGCCTAAAGCCTAAGGCCTAAAGCTTGAAAGCATTTACTAAGGTCTTATAAAATCTACAACGTAATCTCCAAAACCTAAACCCTAAACCCTAAGCCCTAAACCCTAAATCCTAAATCCTAAGGATTTTATATCATTCTAAAAAGTGTTTTGTAACTTTTATTTAATTGTTTACTAAAACTATTTACTAAACTATTATAAAGCCTAAACCCCTAATCCCTAAACCCTTAACCTTAAACCCCAAACCCTAAAACCTAAAAAACCCTAAACCCTAAAAACCTAAAAAAGGCATAAACCATAAAAAACCCTAAACCTTAAAAAACCATAAACCTTAAACCCAAAAAAAACCTAAACCCTAAAAAAACATTGAACCTTAAAAACCGCAAAAAACCCTAAATGCTAAAAACTATTTTTTAACTTTTTTATAAGTGTTGATTGAAAGAATTGATTAAAGCATTACAAACCATAAACCCTAAACCCGAATACTCACACCCCCAACCTAAACCCTAAACCCTAAGCCATAAGCACTTTATGACATTTTAAACGTCAAACCCTAAACCCTAAGTATTTTATAACATTTTAACAAGCATTTGTAACTTTTTTTAGGTTTTTATTTTAACTAAATTGTTATAAACCCTAATCCCTAATCATTTTATTATAATATAGCAAGCGTTTTGTAACTTTTTAGAACCCTAAACCCTAAACATTTTATAAAATTTTAATAAGATTTTTGTAACCATTTTTAAATGTTTATTAAAAGAATTTACTGAAGTGTTATAAACCCTAAACACTCAAACCTACACCCTAAGAATTTTATAAAAATTTATCAACAGTTTCGTAACCTTTTTTAAAGTTTTTATTAAAATAATTTACTAAAGTGTCCCTCAAACCTAAACCCTAAGCATTTTATAACTTTTTAGCAAGTGTTTTGTAACTTTTTTCTCAGTGTTTATTAAAAGGATTTACTAAAGTTTTATAAACAATAAACCCTAAAATCTGAACCCTAAGAATTTTAGAATATTGTTATAAACCTTAAATCATACACCCTAAAACCTAAACCCTAAACCCCCAAGCCCAAGCCCTAAATCCTAAACCATAAACCCTATGAATTTTATAACAGTTTAAGAAGAATTTTGTAACATTTATTTTAGTGTTTATTAAAATAATTTGCTAAATTGTTATAAACCCTAAACCATAAACACAAAAACATAAACCCTAAACCCCAAAACGTAAACTCAAAACCCTAAACCCCAAACCCCAAACCCTAAACCCTAAACCCTAAACCCTAACCATTTTATAACATTTAAAAAAAAAATTGTAACTTTTAGTTAAGTGTTTATTAAAAGCATTTACTAAAATGTTGTAGACCTTGAACATTAAACCCTAAACCTAAACCCAAACCCCAAACCTTAAACCCTAAACCTTAAATCCCAAACCTCAAACTCTAAACCCTAATCATTTTATAAAATTTTAGAGTATTTTGAAACTTTTATCTAAGTTTTTTTAAAATCATTTACTAAAGTCTTATAAACCCTAGTTCTGAATATCTACCCAAGCTTTAACCCTCACATTACAAAAAAGGGCTACAATATGATTACATCAAGATGATATGGATGATCTAGTGACTATGTTGTGAGAGTGACGAGACTCTTCCCATTTTATAAGATAGGTCACTTAGGCAAATAATAGAAAATGTATCAATTTTGCAACAACCTAATATAAGTTATAACAATATATCCATGAGTGTAGATTAGTGAAGATGTACAAGCGTCATGTGATGGTTGGAAGCCACCTCCATAGTTCCGTGGTCTTTAAGCTAAGGATCCACATTTGAAGCACTATCGTGGCATGGTTTTGTGTTCTCTAAAAGAGGATCCAAGCTTTAATTCTCCTCATCGTGTCCTAATTCAAAAAAATCTCCAAGTATTGCACTCTCCAAGAAAGATCCCTCAATACAACCATTATCATATTAGACTATGACATGTGCTTGTAGTGATCCTAGGGAGCAATGGTTTTACTCCTAGTGTAGTTTATAATGATCAAGACTTATGCAGGAATGCAACAAAATAAAAATATAAACATAAACATAGAGTTGAAGCACAAATAAAATTTCATGTCATTAATATCAAAGAATTGAAATATGCTTACATACAAAATGGAAATAAAATAGCTTAGGAAATGGTAGCTTATCTCAAAGAAGAGATGTGGTGGCTACATGTTCCAGTTACTCCTCTAAAGCTCAACAATCGCTCTAGAATATATCAATAATATATGTACATAGTAACCATTTTAGGGTGGGTTACAACTATGGCTACAAAAGTTCACAATACATATACGAGGTTTTATTAGATGACATAAACATCAAAACTATGTCATATTATATTAACACCAAAATTTAAAACTAAATAATTTTTAGGGTGTGTTATAGCTATGGCCTCAAAAGTTCAAATGCATCATAAGGCACATGTTTTAATGGGCATGGCTATTGAAATTGTAACACATATTTTAGAGTAAGAGGCACACATTAATATCAATGTTAATATTAATATTAAAATTAATGATAATACTAATATTAATATATATTATACGAGTTTAAATATATTAATATTAATAATAATAATGATATTAATATATATTATATTTAGTAATATAAAAAAAATATATGTTGTTATTTATATTACTTATATTAAAGCTTTAAAGTAATAATATTAATAAATAATAAATAGTATTGATATTCATAAATTATGGTTTTATATATTAGTTAATAATCAAACTATTAATAATTCATGTGGCTTAATACATTAATCAATGATTAATTATGACCTACTATAATTGTTAGTATTTAATAAGATTGAAAATGATGAATTATAATTAATTAAAGCTAACCATTAATGGTTGCCGTTATCCAAATATATCAAATTATTACAAAATATATCAAATTATTACATTTAAAATTATTATTACATAAATAATTATCATATGAAATTATTAAGAATATATTAACCTCATTATTAATAGCGTTAATATTAATATTTGTATTGTCAATACTATATTTATTTATTATTATTAATGTCTAAAATGTAACTATTATGAACATTATTTATGAATATTAATGATAATACATAAATGTTATTAATTAACATTTATTAATGTTAATATAATAGCTTAATTGTTATTAATATTAGAAGTATTTCTAATAATATATAATTTTTTTATATATTAATATATGTGTAATATTTGTATTTATAGATAATAATATATTAATGATAAACCTAATTTTATAGAGTATATTTATAAACATATTTTATTAAGTTTATTTTACTAATAATAGATTTATTGAGTGTGATTTCATATATTAGTTAATATTATATGGTGGACTTATGTTTTAATATGTCAATTTTTATTTAAAAATATAGATTCTTAGTACTTATTATTTTAATTAATTATGTTTTTTAATATTTGTATTTTTAATATAGAATTTATTAATATATTATTATTGCAATATTCAAAGAAACCAAACTTTTTTATAAAAAATATTCAAACTCCTCAAAGTGTTATTTACTTCCATCTCTATAAGATAAGTATGTACCTTGGTTATTTTTAATTAAACCTTAATTTAAAACTCAAAACCTCAATTTGAAAGTCATTTGTGCACTACCTTAGTTATTCTTTAACAAGTGGATTGCATTGAAATTCTATTACATTACAATTTTTCAAGAAGAGTTGTAGTGTATGTTGGCTAAATTCTCATAGGAAACTTTACCTCAATCAAAATTTCAAAACCTAGATTTGAAACTCGTTCCTGCACTATTTAAGCTATTCTTTAACAATTGTATTGTATTGCAATTCTATTACATTACAATCATGCCAAAGCCAAAAGAGTTGTAGTGCACATTAGCTAAATTCCCATAACAAACTTCAACAAGAACCATTTGGAAGAACATAAGACCATTGTTACATGTGGTCATAAAAATCTTAAACTTTCTTTTATTAACACTATTTTAAATTTATTTTATTAATAATAAAAATAATAGTTTTATAAACTTTATTTAAAGTTTATTGTAGTTTTAGTATTTGTATTTGTAATTAAAAATACATTAATATCAGTAATATTATAAAATATATATTTTTAATATTAAACTAAATTTTATAAAATCTGTATAAAGTTTCAAAATTATAACATTCACTTATATTTACATATTCAATATAAAAGGATGGACATGTAAATAGTGAATGTTGTCTGATAATTAAATGAAAACATAATTTCTTTAATTATTCACAAGTTCAATCCATATAATATAATAACAAATGTTCATCATTTTGGGTAAAGTATAAGCAATTTTGAAATATTGATGAATAATTAAAAAATTGATTTCATTTATACCGTTTATTTTTATGTCATAGTTTAAATTAATTAATTTAATTTCTCTAAACTTTAATTTTCATTAAATTTTATATTTAATTTAATTAAAGATAGAGGAGAAAAATAATATTGTAAAAAAATAATTTAAAATATAAATTAACCAAATTTCCTTTAAATGTTAAAATCCAATCTAATTAACTTAACTTATTTAAACTTTAAATTTTCTTAAATTTTATATTTAACCAAATTTTTATGTTATTCTCAGGAGCTGATGAAGATTGTCGAATTCTAAAGAGAATGGACAATCATATAAAAAATTAATGAAACATAAAGAGAGAACAGAAACTCCTATTTAAAATGCACATGCTTCAATGTGTCCAAGTCCCACCCTCACAATTTAGAAAATGGGCAAGATGATAATTACTTCAATGAAAATCCTTACATTACCTTATATATATTCGAAGTTGTATTTAATACAGAAACTAAAAATCAATATTAAGGTATAAATGATTTAATGCAGTTTCTTAGGCACGGTAAATTTTTAATCATTGCTTGGTAAAAATATATTTTAAACAAAGTTTAAACACCTTATTTAGATATACAAGAAAGTTAGTAGTTATACAGTGACAGTCAGAGTGTCATTCATGTTTCAAAGAACTCAACATTTCATTCTAAGAGGAAAAATAGATAGTTCAATTAGCATTTCATACAGCGATCGAAAATTGAAGATGGAAAGGATACATACTACATAGAATATTATATACATGTTAAAAAAGGTGGTAACTAAGGAGAAATTGATATTCTAATAAATTTCAATTGAACTTCAAGTATGATGGTAAAGATGAGAAACAACCAGGCTAGGTGGAAGCATTGTCCAATAAGTGAAGCAATTGTGGAATGTTAAAAATTATTCTCCCAGTGGGTGATTGTTGGGTGTACAAGCTAATTATATTCTTCATTTAGAGGTCAATTTTTTACTACGTTTGGATCCTAGTCCCAGACAAGTGGGTGTGGGTGGGCTTGGCCGCACACTATCGTCGTGAGGGGGTTTTAGCATGATTTTAGCCTCCCTCTCGTGAGGTTTCTGGGAAGCACTCTCATGTATAGATTTATATACAAATTTCCTTCTAAAAAAATGTAACTTTTTAGTCAATTTAGGATATTCTCTAGGTGGAATATTTGATGATATAATTTATGTTAATTTAAGTTTTTTTCCCTAGATGGCAATCATTAGTTTTTATGAGTGAATTGTATTTTGACTGTGTATTATTCTATATGAGAAAAAAAGAGGATATTATGTGATGGTGGAGAGGACATTACAACATATTTTTTGAAACTTTTGTCCGTTCATTTTGTTAGATTATATAAAAGGAAGGAATAACTATTTCTCTATTGACATACCCCAAATTGGGTGAGCTGTGTATATCTGTCTCTCTTGTTTTATGGATTTTTTTTATTTATGTGTCTGTAATATTTTATGTGTTTCATTTCTATGTTATTTAATTTATAAAAAATATTTTATGTAGATAAAACTGATCCATGTGTTAAGTGTAGAAATTAATGTGTATATTAAAAATTGCCCATGAAATTTACTAAATCACAAGACATGATGTTACTCTATCATCTGCAAAAGTTAATTCACCATATAAAACAAAATCATTTTCATGCAAAATGAAACATCATATATACACAAAGATTTATATAGGGGAAAACCACTTCCTAAAACCCCTTACTATCTGTATTGCATTAATTAGAGAATAGAGGAGAAATACAATGTTTGCTCAAGCCTAATCACACCCTGCACTAGTAGAGTCTATGCCCCTTCCTAACTAACCAAATTTGGCAAATACTTTTCCAATTTCAAGCCTTCCCAAGTTCCTATTTCCTTGCAATGCTCCCTTGGAAAATTTACCCTATTATTAAGGAATTTCACACCAAAGAATTGTGCAATTACCATAGGCCAATCGTATGACTGCATGCACCACCTCTATAACAGTTACACCACCTCTATAAGTTGGATAAGTTTACAACTGATAGTACACTACCCTTGAACTCCAATATCAACTAGGTAACTAGAACTCTCTGCATGGTATTTTGGGTTCATTATAACAGTTACACCACCTCTATAAGTTGGATAAGTTTACAACTGATAGTACACTACCCTTGAACTCCAATATCAACTAGGTAACTAGAACTCTCTGCATGGTATTTTGGGTTCATTAATCAGCATGCTGGTTGATCACTTAGTGTGGAAAAAGTTCCACACTCAAAACTTGACCTCCACTAGTTCCTTGAATGGTTAGAACTAGTTAAACTGACAATAACTTAAATTAATTGAAATATAGCTACAAATTAACAAGAAATCATGTATAACTGAACTTAAGTGTCTCCAACTCTAATTTACTGAGTTAACTGAGTGATAGGAGCCATGTCACCTCAGTTAACTACCTCCAAGTATTCTGATGAAATTGAAATTTCTAATTTCCTCAATTTTAATTCAGGAAAAAATTCAAATAGAGACTTTTCTTGTTGCATTTTCAACATTAAGTTTGAATTTATGAAACAATTGAAAAATATTTGTTTTAATATTCCATTGCTTATAACGATAAAGGCCATCTCAATTTGTGTTAAAATGTAAGGGAGATACGTGTAAAAAGTTGGAAAACTAGGAATCCTCCCATAGTTAATGTTGTAGGTATGCTATCATAACTAATGCTAGGAAAAGCGCCACTTAATAAGTGTAAAAAGTTGGAAAACTAGGAATCCTCACATTGTTAATGTTGTAGGGAAGCTATCATAACTAATGTTAGGAAAAACCCCACGTAATTTCACAACCAATGTCATGGCCAAATATGAACTATAATTTATTGGACTTACTAACCTTATACCTACTCCCACTATATTAGCACTAGTTGATCAATCTAAAATATTACTAGAATGGATTCTAGAAGATGTTTTAATTTTTATGGACTCTTAGGAGTGTATTTTTTAATTTCTAGTGTTATATCCTAAAGCCTCCTTAGGAGGCATTGTATAATCCTAGGTAGACCATGGTTAGCCCCACTGATTCATTTATCAACTATATATCGAGGTTTATGGTGATGTATGGTGAAGATATGAAAAATAATATTTTCTTGTTCCCCACTACTGAACCAAATATAGACTACGGAAGCCACTTGTTTGGTGGAATTTGATCCAAAGGATAATGGTGTACAACCACCCCTCTCAATTCCCACAGGTTATATTCAAATGACATAGCCCCGCAGTAAATGATCGGTGAACCCCAACTAGCAATATAGATCCTCCATTGTCCACCACAACCTAAAGATCAATAAAATGTACCCCTTCCAAAGTAAACCATAAATTCAAGGAGATATGGTGCCAACCAACGAGATCATATTGCTACCATCTAGTAGACTAAAGTATAGGTAGACGACATGAATATATAACCAACAAGAGTGATTATTAACAGGGTTTTCGTTTAAGAATTTATTGGATAATTATTGTTATGTTTTATTTAAGTTGATAGTTGTCTATACCAACATCAATATTTGGTTTTATTGACTTATTGGAAATAATGTTTATTATTTAAAATATGTCTCCACATATGTTTTTCTTTGTTATGTTTGTTTGTTATAGTTAATGTGCATCAAATTTTTTTATTATAAATAACACAGTCTAGAGGTATATGATAGAAAAATTATTAATCTATGATGTTTTATTCTTTTCAAATATATATATTTATAAGTGTTTATTATTTTCAACTTCACATTTTATTATTGTAGTTTTTATTTATATATATAATATTTATATATTAAGCTTATATAATATATATAAAAAAATTATTATGAATAATCCCTTGGGTATATGTTGTTCATTTTTTGGGTTTATTGATCCATTGTGTTTATAGTACCAATCCATTTGTTTTATATTATTGATCCCTTTATTAACAATATAATCGTTAGTGTTTATAATCCTTCGGTTTTAAAAATCCCTAGGATTTATAATCTTAGTCATTAGGATTCATAATTCAAAGAGTTAATAATATTAGTACCTTGGATTTATAATAATGATAGGGTTCAAAAAATAAATGGTAATAATAACAATTATTTTTAAAAATTTAAAAAAATGATAGCAATTATTTTTAATAATATAATATAATATAATTATTACTTTTATAATATTACTTTTATTTATATCTCTCTATCATTATCAATATTAATATGGATGTTAAATCTATACAATTATTGCCTATTGGGTTATTTCAACTACATTTACTAATATGTTTATGTATGTGATTGGTATAGCTTACCAGTGTGTATTAACCACATTTATTAATTTGGTTGTGCTTTATAATCCCTTGGGTTTATAATATGAATAATATGTTGCATTTTCTAATTTTGTGAGCTTATAATATTATTATAAGTTTATAATATAGTATATACAAAGTTGTAGCTTACTTTGTATATCAACCACATTTAATAATGTGGTTTTGCTAGTTGTCAACACTAATACAATAAAGGGTGGATCAATACATGGAACTCATTCTATTATTTTTACAATAATCTGTAATTTATTATTTCTATTATTGACCATATTAAAAGTATCACTACATTAGAATTTTCAAATTTAATAAATTATTTTATATGATTCAACATATACCTACAATTTCTTCAACTACATTGCAATTTGTTGTGATACATATTTATTTCCTTTTAATATATTGTAATACTATATCAGAAATTTAATTTATTATAAAGCAATATTTTTTAATATATTCTAATAATTTAAATTTAAAATAATTTTCCTAACATAATTTAATCACACTATATTTTTTTTAGCCATCTCAATTTTTTCATGATGATAACTACCATTAATTCTTACTATGAGTAATAATATTAATGGTTTACTCTTATCAATACTTACAAATTTTAACTTGCATTAATTAACTAACATAACTACGTTGATAAATGTGTTTCATATAATGTTAGCTTATTTGAATGTATCATGACACATATTATAATTATTAGAGGTTGTATTATAGTAATACTTTGTTCACCTGAATAATAAACAACATAATTTTAAATTATGTAGTACTAAAAAAAATGCAAACGTAATTCTTGAAACTATATGAAACTTTTTATTTTTTATTTTTTTCCATGAGAAAAAACTAAACATTCTTACATTAATCATAAAATGTCTTACATGATCTTAGTTCATGATCTAGGCAATATGCTTGTCTGTTCTCCAACAACATAGCTCTCATTTTCTCTTAATTAACTATATTGGATATCTCATCAAATTTGAAAGAGAAAAATTTAATTTTAAATGTTTCTACAAGCTTTCACATGTTTTTAACTAATCTGTGTTATACTTTGGATAACAAAACTTATAGTTTCAATTTCAAATAGAATTGAATTATACACATTATAAGTGAGAAAAACAAATTAATATAGTTCTTGGCCATATACAGTTGCAGCTAGAAAATATGAATACAAATTACTTGTTCCTATGTCTTGTGAATGCTACTCAATAGTATATTAAAATAACTATTTTCCACTGAATTTATGCACAACTTCTAAGGCTTACTAGTTTTTGTTTCTTGTAAATTCCACTTAATATTATACTCATGAAAGGTTTCTATTGAAATTATTTGCAATTTTACGGAGTCCGTGTTACATTCAAGTTATATTGAAGAAACATGTTTACTCAAATTCTGTGCAATTGTACCGGCCTCCTAGAATATGAATACACTATGATTTTTTTCTAGCACTAGTGAATGGCACGAGTAGCTTGTCACGATGTAAACTAGGTCCCTGAGGTCCCTCATTAGTGAACTCATAGTAGTTGTGTATCCGTGGCGATCAAAGATATCCTATCACAATGTAAGCTAGGTCCCTGAGGTTCCCCATTAGTGAACTAATAGTAATTGTGCATCCGTGGAGATAAAAGATCTATGCTTAGACCTCGCACATTCCAAGTTCACTCTCCTCAAAATTCTTAGATAAAATATTGTAATTACAAAGTATCAAAAATTCCTCTTTAAATTCAAATTGAAATTGAACCACAGTCCAAAAGCATTAAGCGTGTGTCAAGATTATTTCATAAAATACTGACTATTTACCATTTACCAAATATGAAAGAAATTCAAGCACATTCCAAATTTGAATAACATTCCAAATTTACTCTGAATGTGAAGAGAATTTCTTGAAAAGAATCTCAATGTTTTACCCAACTGCTTTGCACGAGAATGTCAAGAAAAACATCTCATGCTTTTTCGTTATATACGTTGATCCGCTCTCTTGAAAAGAATCCCAATGTTTTACGCGACTGTTTTGCACGAGAATTTCAAGAAAAGCATCTCATGCTTTTTCATTATGTACGTTGATCCCCTAGTTTAAGCATCACAACTTTTTTGAAATACACGAGGGATGACCTGGAAATAGATGAAGTTGTTATTGAAGGTAAAGAAATAAATACCGTCAATTATATTGAATGCGTGGACAACAAAAGCAGAAGACCACAAGGGGCCTGCGACAGGATTACGTTACCGACTTTAAATTCAATTTGAAGGTTGAACATCCAAATTTGTGATGACGTGGATAGATGACTTGGTTTCCAATTTTTCCCCTACGTGGATAGATGATTTCTTGAAAAGAATCTTCGTCGAATTTCAAGAAACACATCTCACGCATTTCCATTTAGACGTTGATCCGCTCCATTAACGGATCACAGTTTTTTGAAATACAGGAGGAATGGCCTGGGATCCGCTCCTTCAATGGATCATAGCTTTTTTGAAATACATGAGGGATGGCCTGGGATCCGCTCCTTTAACTCTCAGTTGGTTCCTCTGTTTCTGTCTAAATTGTGTCTGTGTTGTGTGTCTGTACCGTGTAGCATTTCATGGAGAAGAGCCTAGATGTTCCTTCGTTTGCATTTCCAGTAAAATGCCTTGTCGTTTTGTGTAGGATATTTTATTGTATTTGAAGTGGAAGTGCTTTTTGTCTGTGACTCTATTCCTGTGGGTTTTGTTGGAACGGATGTTATTTAAATGTGAATTCGACCAAGAAGATCAGCGAATGAGTCGACGTCTCTCGTAAACAAACACTCTAATGGGTAGCAAAGTCACCTGAAATACACATTTATATCCTCTATCTCTTTTCCTTTTCAATGTCTTTTGCATTGATTGCCTCTTTCATTGCCTTTCGCATTTGATTGCTTCTTTCATATACTTGTGGGTCAGTCCTTTTGTTTTGTCAGAATGGATGTTATTTAAATCTGAAGTCGACCGAGAAGATTAGTGAATGAATGAATGAAAGTCGATGTCATGAATGAAAGTCGACCCAAGGATGGATGGAAGTATACACGGGAGAGTGTTAAGTGATATTGGTTACAAGCATGATTGAAAAGTATGTTTCTTCTATTTATTTTATATTCATAATTTATTCTTCCATTTTGGTTGGATAGATTAAAGTAGAATTTCAAATTTTCATGTTTTTTTTGTTTCTATTACAATTTCTCTTTCACTATTTATGTGGCTCAGTGTTTTTTATTCCTCTTTCACTACCTGCGTGGCCCAATCTTTTCAAATATTTATGCTCTGTTGTTATTGCTCCCTATCTCATTAATCTCTTGTCTACTTGTCCTTTAATCTTAATTGTTATTCACCAATCCCATTACTTCCTTTTAATTTTTTTGTTTTCTTTTCATTATTCAAATTTGTCCAAATTTGTTCTTCGTCCCTAATCTTTTAATCTTAATTGTTATTTAGCAATCCCATTAATTCCTCTTATTTTTTTTGTTTTCTTTCCATCTTCTAGATTTGTTCTTGGGCTTAATGGCATTAATTACTTATTAATAATCTAATGTTATTATTGGATTTTTTTCTTAGTTTTGATAAGAAATTCCATTAATCTTATTGCAATGTTCTTTGTCATAAAGCCTTGCTCGCTCCTTCTCCCACAATATATGGGGAAAGCTTCTCATTGTTTGAGTCTTCTTTGTCAAGTCTAGTGTTTGAGTCTTCTTAGTGGAAATCTTGTAGTGGGAAATTTAAAAAATTCTTCCGTCTTGAGCATTTTGGCATATTTCAAATCTAATCCTCGGGAAATAGAGGGTGGGGATCAAAGTCTCTCTCAACTACTTTGATGAGAGATAATAGTTATAAAATGGAAATTAAAACCTCATATAAAAGGTTGAAAATCCAATGGAATATAAATAGGATTTTAAAATTATGGCATATTTCAAATCCAATCCTCGGGAAATAGAGGGTGGGGATCAAAGTCTCTCTCAACTACTTTGATGAGAGATAATAGTTATAAAATGGAAATTAAAACCTCATATAAAATGTTGAAAATCCAATGGAATATAAATAGGATTTTAAAATTATATTTATTTATTGCCTCGCACATGTAAATTAAGTTGCATGCATATAGAACCAATGCAATTGATTATTAAGGGGTTTCAATTTATGAATTTATTAGGTAATTATTTCCCTTTTATTTTATCTGGTCACTATTGTATTTTAATGATTTATTTGAAAGAAATTTTATTTTTAAAATATGTATGCGTTTATTATATACATATCATAGAGTGTAATGTGCATTAAATTTTTGTATAAAAATTATGCAGCAAAGAAGTTTAGTTTAGCTTAGCAAAATTATTAATTCAGTCTGATATATATAATGAAATTTGATATTTAAATTAGGTTGTGATTTTAGATTTATTAGATATTAGCATTCATGTAATTTTAATTTTTTGTTTATTAAAAATATTTCTTTTAATTTTATATTTAATGAAATATTTGTATTTTTAAAAACTTGATCCATTTAGATGTTTGGGAAAATATAAGTTAAGAAGAATTTTCTCAACTCCTCCACGTATCGTGACTATCTTCTTCAAGTGGTTACGAAGTAGTTGCTTCTCACTATTATCATCCACTCATTTTTTAGAAAGATCCAATGTCTCATCTTCCGTAAGATTTTCAATAGAGTAGGTTTTACTTCACTTATATTTTTAGGGAAGATTTCCATTAGGGTAAAGTAAATATTTAATTTATTCAATATTAAATTATATTAAATTATTTATTTTTGCAAATTGTGTGATATAAAATAATTTATGTATGAGTATAATAATTTATGTTTTTTTATGAGACATGCGAAATGTATGTGTTTGTTTATTTAAATGTGAAAAGAGGCTTAAAAAAACAATTTTTTCATTGAAAACATTTTTTGTTTGTTTATGTGATATGATGGTTGTCTTTTTCATAATTAGATAATATGTGTAGATATTTTTTGCAAGTTCAATTTATATAAAATTATGTATGTATTTTTTTTGTTATTTCATAGATGATATAATGATTGTGTTTCTTAAATAATATCATGATTATTCATTTCCATTCATAAGATCTTTTTGTTTGCTACATGATGTACATTATATATGTTAAATGATAGGATTAAGATGACCATGATTATGTTTTTGTTTGTTAAATGAAATTCTAAATTAGGTTGTTTGATGATATGATGGTGATAATGAGAGCGAGAAAGATAATTAGAGTAAGGAGCATGAGAGAGAGGGGGAGGGAGCAAGAGAGGGAGTGGGGCTGTGGTAGGAGGGGGATAGAGAGAGAGAGGGGGAGTGGGGGTGTGGTAGTAGGGGAGAAAGAGAGAGAGAGACAGGAGGGGAGGGGGAGAGAGAGTGAGACAGAGAGAGGAGAAGGGGGAGAGAGAGAGGGAGATAGGGAGATAGTGGGAGAGATAGAGAGAGAGGGAGAGGGAGAGATGGAGAGGGAGGGAGGCGGGGAGAGAAGCGGTGGTAGGGGGAATAATGGGAGGGGGAGAGAAGGGGTGGGAGATTGTAGAAGAGACGAGGAGAGGGTGAGGGAGAGGGGGAGGTAGAGAGAGGTGGGGGGGGATAGGGGGAGGGTAACAGAGAGGGGGAGGGGGAGAGGGAGACAGAGAGTGAGAGGGGGAGAGGGAGAGAGAGTGGGAGAGGGATAGCGAGAGGGGAAGAGAGTGGTAGAGGGAGAGGTAGTTAGCGAGGGAGAGGGGGAGAGGAAAGGGAGGGGGAGAGGGGGAGATAGGGAGAGGGAGAGAGGAAGGGAGGGAGATGCAAAGGGGGAGGGATGGGGAGAGAGGGAGACACAAATGGGGAGGGACGAGGAGATAGAAGGGGTGGGAGGGAAGATAGCCAGGGAGAGAGAGAGAGGAGGAGAGGGAGATGGAGGAAAGGGGAGGAAAGGGAGAGGAGGAGAGAAAGATGAGGGAGAGAGGAGGATAGGGTCAGGGAGAGGGGAAGGGGGAGAGAGAGAGAGAAGAGAAGGGATATGGAGAGGGGGAGATAGGTAGATAGTGTAAGAGATAAAGAGAGGGAGAGGGAGAGGGAGAGCGAGATGGGGAGGCAGGCGGAGAGAGAAGGGGTGGTACGGGGAGTGATGGGAGGGGGAGAGAAGGAGTGTGTGAGGGAGAGGGGTAGGTAGTGATAGGTGGGGGGAGAGACAGGGAGGCAAAAAGAGATGGGAGGGGGGGAGGGAGATAGGAAGGGAGGTTGAACAAAGTGGGAGGTATGGGGAGAGAGAGGGAGAGAGAGATGGGGAGGGATGGGGAGAGAGAAGGGGTGGTAGGGAAGGGAGGTAGGGAGAGAGAGAGAGGAGGAGAGAGAGAATGGGGAGAGAGGAGGATAGAGCCAAGGAGAGGGGGGAATGAAGGGAGATATCGAGAGAGAGAGAGAGAGAGAGGGAAAGGGGGATATAGGTAGATAGTGAGAGATAGAGAGAGATGGAGAGGGGGAGATAGGTAGATAGTGGGAGAGATAGAGAGAGAGGGAGAGGGAGAGAGAGCCGGGGGGGAGGCAAAGAGAGAAGGGGTGGTAGGAGGAGTGATGGGATGGGGAGACAAGCAGTGGGAGATTTCGGGAGAGAGGAGGATAGGGTGAGGGAGAGGGGGAGGTAGAGGTATGTTGTGGGAGAGAGGGGGAAGGAAACAAAGAGGGGGAGGGGGAGAGGGAGAGAGAGAGTCAAAGGTGGAGAGGGAGAGAAAGTGGAAGAGGGATAGGGCAACGGGAAGAGAGTGGGAGAGGGAGAGGTAGAGAGAGAGGGAGAGGGGGATGGGCAAGGGAGGAGAAGAGGGAGGGAGATGGAGAAGGAGAGAGGACGGGAGGGAGAGACAAAAAGGGAGAGATGGGGAGAGAGAGGGAGAGGTAGCGAGAGAGAGGGAGGGACGCAAAGAGAGGAGGGCTGGTAGTGGCAATGATGGCAATGGGGAAGAAGGGGTGGGAGATGGGGGAGAGAGGAGGTTAGGGTGAGGGAGAGGGGGAGGTAGAGATAGGTGGCGGGTGAGAAGGAGAGAGATAGGGAGGGATGCAGAGAGAGAAGGGGTGTTAGGGGGAGTGATGGTAGGGAGAAAAGGAGTCGGTGATGGGGGTGAGAGGAAGATAGGGTGAGGGAGAGGGGGATGTAGAGATAGATGGGAGGAGAGACATGGAGGGGAACAAAGAGGGGAGAGGGAGAGGGAGAGATAGATTGAGAGGGGGAAAGGGATAGAGAGTGAAAGAGGGATGGGGGAGCGCAAGAGAGTTGGAGAGGGAAAGGTAGTGAGAGAGGTAGAGTCGGAAGGGCGAGGGAGGGAGAGAGCGAGGGTGAGGGAGAGGGAGAGAGGAAGGGAGGAGAGACAAAGGGGGAGGGATCGGGAGAAAGAGGGATAGAGTGATGGGGAGGGATGGGGAGAGAGAAGGGGTGGTAGGAAAGGGAGGTAGGGAGAGAGAGATGAGGAGAGAGAGATGGGGGAGAGAGGAGGATAGGGTCAGAGAGTTTGGAAGGGAGGTAGAGATAGAGGGGAGAAGTGAGAGAGAGGGGGGGAAGGGAGAGAGAGAGAGAAAGAGAGAGAGGGAGATAGGGAGACAGTGGGAGAGATAGAGAGAGAGGCAGAGAGAGAGAGAGGGAGGGAGGGAGGCAGAGATAGAAGGGGTGGTAGGGGGAGTGATGGGAGGGGGAGAGAAGGGGTGGGAGATTTGGGGAGAGAGGAGGATAGGGTGAGGGAGAGGGGGAGGTAGAGATATGTGGGGGGAGAGAGTGGGAGGGGAACAAAGAGGGGGAAGGGGAACAAAGAGGGGGAAGGGGAGAGAGAGAGAGAGTCATAGGGGGTGAGGGAGAGAGAGTGGAAGAGGGGTAGGGGGAGAGGAAGAGAGTGGGGGAGGGATAGGTAGATAGAGAGGTAGAGGGGGAGGGGGAAGGGAGGAGGAGAGAGAGGGAGAGGGAGAAGGAGATAGGAAGGGAGGGAGAGACAAAGGGGGAGAGATGGGGAAAGAGAGGGAGAGGGAAAGAGAGGGAGGGACACAACTAGATAAGGGGTGGTAGGGGGAGTGATGGGAGGGGGAGAGAAGTGGTGGGAGATGGTGGAGAGAGGAGGATGGGGTGAGGGAGTGGGGGAGGTAGAGATAGGTTGGGGGAGAGAGAGGGAGGGGAACAAAGAGGGGGAGAGGGAGAGAGAGTGGAGAGGGGATAAGAGGAGGGGAGAGTGGAAGGGAGAGGTAGAGAGAGAGGGAGAGGGGGAGTGGCAGGGGAGGAGGAGAGGGAGGGAGAGGGAGAAGGAGAGAGGAAGGGAGGGAGAGACAAAGGGGGAAGGATGGGGGAGAGAGAAGGAGAGGGAGAGAGAGAGGCAGGGACACAGAGAGAGAAGGGGTTGTAGGGGGAGTGTTGGGAGGGGGAGAGAAGGGGCAGGAAATTTTGGAGAGAGGAGGATAGGGTGAAGGAGAGTGGGAGGTAGAGATAGGTGAGGGGAGACACAGGGAGGGGA
>APFE030244284.1:1600-23418 GCA_000404065.3 Pinus taeda
TGAGTTGAGGGAGAAACTCCAAAAAGAACAAGAGTTGCGGAAACAGGATAGGGAAGCACAACAACAGCAGATACAACAGGGGGTGCAACATGTGCAGATAGACGAAGCAACTCCTGTACAAGTAGTTGATTCATCTGAACAGCTGGCATAAGGCGAATAATGTGAACCATTGCAAGAGCGAGACTTTTCTCATGAGATAGAACAAGCACTTCAATGGTTGGATGCAGACATGGAGCAACAAGAGTTAACACAGGACACCAACCTCATGCCTCACCACAAAGAGGTCGAATCACCCACTTCAATGCATCTAGATGATGAGAAAGTCTCGAATGACCAAAGAGGCACTGAGATCCTTGGTCGTCAACAGGAAGGAGAGATGCACAACATCAATTTTGACGAATATCATCACAGAGTTGTGCAGTCTCACAAAGTACCAAATATGGAGGATTGCACATACCTTGCGAAAGTTGAGGAGCGAGTCAACGTGAATAATGTGCACAAGCATCCAGTTGCATTGGCCGATGCAACCATAGTGTATGCCAAAGCCACTAGCTCAAGTGTTCACTTTCTGACAGCTGAGAATGAACGAATGGAAAAGGAACTACAGGTGGCCAAGCAAGGAGGAGACTTCCAGCCGAGCTGAACTGAAGAAGGCAATATTAGATGAAGTATTATCCCTTGACACAGTTATGCGAGCATTGTACTCCAATTTTGGTATCGTGCACAAGGCAGTCATCCATCTCAACGGATGGCAGCAGTGATGTGCTAGAAGAGCACGCATCTTGATGAACATGCATGATGTTGTTGACAACATGCAAATATGGGTGATGAAGTGCAAGGGAGCCTCACTTCACTTGCCAAAGATGATGAGGGCTGATGTGGTCGAGCCACAAGCATGTATCCTGAGTCATATGCATAACTATGAGGACCTCCCACAACTCTTCACTATCATACAGGCTTCCCATGCACGAGTATTCAAGAGCATGGATGTTGTGGTACACACACATGCGATCCCATCACTTGTGACTCTCACCTAGGTGAAGACCAAGAAGCAGGTCTCACTAGAATTTGACTTGTACTTCGATGAGTTGATACACATTGCCACCAGCCTAGACTTGCCTATCAGTGCAAACATCATGCGCCAAGTATGTTGTTGGTCCAGCCACATTGGAGACAATGGTGTTCATGCTTTCATACGAGTTGGACAGAGGAGCTCGAGCAGTGTACCTAGATGTTATGGAGGCAAGGTTCAGGTTTTAAATAGATGTCACAGCGAAACACACAGACATTATCAGGGATTATAGATCTTGGCATCAATATGTTATTGGTGATCAGCATGAGGATGTCAAGCAGTTTGATTTCTATAGTTGTTTAAATCAAAGTGATGTCTAGTTTGGCTTACTCAAGCCATTTTTGTTCACATGGATACATGTGCATTGTAATGTTAAGTCATGTCAAGTGTAAGTCAAGTGTCAATAGTGGATGTAACAGTCATAGAGTAGGTGAAGAGTCATGGGGGTAGTTGAATGGTCATAAAGGGGAATTTCAACAGTCACCCCACCCTTTGTTATAAATAGTCCCTCATAACTCATTGTATAGGCTTTTGGTCACCCAAGGTCCCGATAAAAATATCTTGGAAAGAGCTTGGATAATATTGTAACGTGCCTTGGCTTCTCCACTGCACGGGGCTAGTTCATCTCTTTGGAGGAGCAGGTGGATGTGGCTATAACATTCCAGTGTTGGGGCTAGCAGGTTTACATGGATGTATTGTATGATTGGAACTTACACTTCTTTATATAATAAGTGTCGACACATTACATGCATATGTTGTTATTATAGTTGGACTGTTCCGATTGTTTTAGTGATGTATATTGTTTAACTTACGTATTTGTGTATGAACTACTTTGTATGCACTTATATGAATCTTGTTGCAGATGTGTTGTTGGTTTAACCATCACGTTGGATTGTCGGCTGACCTGCTTTCTAGCTTGTAATGCATCTTCTCTCGTGTGTTCCCTTCCCAGCTGAGTATTGTTACAGGTTTCCAAGGGGCACACTCATCCCACCCCACCTGTGTTAGAACCTCTCATGCACCTTCCTTGACTCACTGCAGCGGTCACACCCTAGTTACTGAAAGATTTATCTTACTTGCCTCTGTGCGACATCAGTGGTCAAGGCATTGCCTTATGACCCACTACTGGGATTCCTACACCAAACGATATGAGGTCTAATTGGGACTTCTTACCGGGGAGATCCCCTTGACATGTTGGCGGGTCCAGCACCGTCAACAAATTCCTTTGTCGAAAACTGAGTAGAAGATCCTCCTTGGCACACAGTTACATCCCTTCTTTGATAGGAAATTTTCCACTTGATTCTACTCCCTATAGACATTATCAGAGGCTAGCCTTTGAAAGGTATTCATCAAATATCTTATGCATTGCATCCAAAAAGTAAGGGAAGGTGGTCCAATTTTTTTCTCAATTGTACACAATCTAGGATCATCTTGAAATCTCCAAACATAGGTAAATCTTCAATTGCAACCCAGTTAGCACATAGAAGAGCCCCCAAGAGTATGATTATCTCAACTCTATTATTTGACCCTTTGCCCCTATACCAATTGAAATGGAAGGTGTTGTCTGGCTTCAAAACCAAATGTGTCCCACTTCCACAAACCCCGTTGGTGGATGCTCCATAAAAAAAAAAAAAAAAAGAGTAGGACCATAGCTTCACAAGTCAAAAATGTCTTCTAAGTTTTTCCTCCTTCATTGGCCATATCTGCATAAAATATGAAAAATATTTAAATAGGCGTCTCTAGTATCTGGTTCTCAAAAATATTCTCATTCCTCCTTCTCCATATGCCCCACAAAATATAGAAAGGCAAGGAACGATATGTCTTGAAACCTTCAAACCATTGAGTGAGACATCTCTAAATGGAAACCATGTTCTAGATTACATGTATTTTAAGTGTTTGAAGAACTGAACTCCATACCGAGATCGCAAAAGGACATGTTAGAAATAGATCTTCCATGTCTTCTAAATATTCTTTCCATAAAGAGCATCTTCCAAGATCTTGAAAGCCCCTTTTATAGATATTATCCCAAGTTAAAATATTATTATGGACCACCAGCCACATAAAACATTTTAATTTGAGAGGTATGTCCCATCTCCACGTGTTATGAAACCAAAAAGCATTATTATTCAAGCCATGTCCATGAGAAATATGTTTATAAATCTCTCTAACTGAGATCTGTTCATTATACATAACACCTTCCCATTTTATCTTTTATTTCTTCTAAGTGAGTTTTAAACCTGTTAGACTTAACTGTGTTGAAACATGCCCATTCCACAAATAGATACTCTGGAAATCCAAGTTCAAATGCAGTAAGCCAATAACTTGTAACATAAGAATATCCTCAATCACAAGAGATTTAGTTCATAAAGTAAAGCCTTTTCTTATGGAAATGCTCAAGGATGCGAATAGAAAGAGTATGTATTCCCTCCACTCCTTTGATATCTTCTAGTCCTATTTCTATCCTATTCCCCCTTCCAACCCCCCATCTCATATTTCGTAGTAGCCAATATTTGCTTCTCATCATGCTTCTCCATATATAAGATGTCACCTTCTTCTTTGGAGCCACCTCTTTAATCCATTCCTTAAGTTGTCTATTTTTTAGATATTTCTCTTTAATAACCTATTACCAAATACCTTTTCCCTAGAAAGTTTTCCATAATTTCTTGACAATTAAAGCCTTACTAAAACATTATGTGTCCTTTATACCCCACCCTCAATCATTCTCATGTCTTGCAAGCACCTCTAAATAGACCAAAGGTATCTTATCTGTGGATTTAGGCCTAGCCCAAAGGTAGCTAGCTATAATAACATCAATTCTTTTGGTCTAAAGATACTGGGGGGAAGATACTGAGGTTTGAGCCCTCTAATTGAAATGAAATCACCTCCTCCCCATTTTTCATGAAATGATTTGAAGATGTCAATTGTTTAGGGTTTTGTAAAAGAGTGCAGGAAGTAGGTTACCATGAGCATCTCACAGGTATACCTTCCCTGACCTTGAAGGAAGACAAGATCAATATTACAGGGATTGATTTCATGTTTTCAGTGGATGCCATCTCTCAAGCTACAGGAATACCAAACCATGTTGAAAATTGGTTCAAAGGCATGAACCTAGACCTAGAAGAGTACAAACCCTACTTGAAATCACAATACAAAGGACCTTACTCAGATGTTTTCCCATTCATATACTTGTTGGAGAGATATGCACCATTGATGAAGGTTGTCATGAAGTTCTTCACATGTGAGGGAAGATTTTCTAGGCAATATCAATACCACATAAGGCTGCTATGCACTTTATAGCTCCCAAGTCTCTAAATTTGTCTAGCTACTTGTATACAAGCCTAAGCAAAATGTATAAAAGGGTTCAATTGAAAGGAAAAGTGAATTATCCCAACCTATTTCACCACAAACTAATAAAGGTTATAGTACTCCATCATTTGAAAGAGAAGAACATGACATGGGACACCTTCATTGAGGCAACCTTGAAAATGCATATAACCACTACACCAAGCCAACACCAAACCATGTCAGTACAACCCATGGAGGTGGGATCATCAAGCAAACATGATGAGCCTAAATTTTCCAAAACCCACTTGAGCCTATCTATCTAGCCTAAAAGCCTTTACATTCCAATTATCTCTTGGTTGTGATTTCATAGAGAGAGCTCACTCTAGTTTGGTAGGGCTAGCTACCAAACGAAAATATTGGTCTGTGGTTACCTCCATCGATCTCCTCATCAGCCTGGGACATTGTGGAGGATAACAGAGGGCATGACAATTAGGGACTTCTGAGGTGTTCTAGTGAAAGTAAGGTTCCCAAGTCATGGAAAAATGTAATGCTAGTTGTGAGGTCATGACTGCCAAGTTGTGTTAGGGAATGCTAAGGCATGCTAACATGTGCTAGATAGTATGAAGACATGTCAAACAAGCTAAGATGTGCCAAGTGCTAAGGCATGCCAAGATGTACAAGGGTGTGACAATGCATGCCAGGGACTATCAAGGAAACGGAAGGGAGGAACAAGTTAAACTACAAGGAAATGAGCACATAATAGGGTTAATAAGTCATCAATTTACCTTTTCCATGAGGGGCATCCTAGGCACACCAACACTAGGTGCCAATAGGTTCAAAGTGTCAATGCATTCTAACTGCCAAATCTTCATATGTTTCTTCTCATCTAGTTTCCAATAGTTTATCTCAAATAACTTTAATATTAAAGCATGATACCAAGTCATCTCAACGCATGCCAAACATGCTTATAAGACTTGCCAAGTGCCAACATGCGTTAGGGAGTGTGATGCATGCTAGGAAGTGGCATAGCATATCAAAGATTGTTAAGGTGCACTAGAGAGTGCTAACGCATGATGAGGAGTGTTAGGGAGTACTAGGAAAACACAAGGGAGCTAGGTCAAAATCCATGGAAGTGAATGAATATGAGGGTGTGTCAGGGAGTGTCAACGAGTGCTAACTATCATGTCAAGGAGGGAGTGAAAAGGTATGTTAGGCATGGGTAAGGCATGCTAGGGAATATCAGGGAATGTCAAGAAGTGCTAGATTGTGCTAGGTAGTTCTAGGGTATGCTAACATGTGCCAAATAGTGTCAAGGCATGCCAAGTGCTAAGACATGCTAGGATGTGTAGGGTTCCAGAGTATACCAATATGCGTCAAGGAGTTTCAAGGAAACAAAAGGAATAACAAAGCTAAAATGCAAGGAAATGAACACATAAGAGGCTTAATAAGTCGAGACTTTATCTTTTTCAAAAGGGGCATGCTAGGCACACTAATAATATGTTCCAATACATGCCAAGTGCCAATGTGTGCCAAGTGCTAATGTTTGTCAATGCAATATTATCCCAAGGTGTTCCAGGGAATTCTAGGGACTACATGGCATGCCAACACATCATAAGGGAGTGCTATGCTATGCTACGACATGCCAACATGTGCTTGGGTGTCCTACTCATGGCAAGATGTTCTTAGTACAAATATGTTTAAGGTGCAAAGATGTTCCAAGACATGCGAGGTGCCAAGGAATGTTAGTGTACTATTCCAAAGCATGTTAAGGTGTGTCATGAGTGTTGAGGAGTGCTCGGTCTCTCTCATTGATAGAATTGACAGAGATTGATTATGTATTAAATAATATAGTTCCTACACATTAGTGGAACTTTATTTAAAGGAAATTTGTGTGATAATAAACCTAATAGAGATGAATCATGTGTTGACTCATAGGAAAACTATATTCTTATGACTTGATGGAAATGATACACACTAGTTACTTCTTAACAAATTGACTAACTATTATAACCACTATGACCTTGGACACATAATGAAAAAGACTCCACAACAATGGTCTTAAAACGTTATATTTTGACAAAAAATATAGTAACAGCTACATAACGTCATCAAAAACTCATTGGAATCATCAAATATAACGAACATTTTTTTACCATCACCAAAAGTAACCAAAAAGAGAATTGGTGAGGGTTAATAAAAGATCATCACTAGAGGTGTCACAAAAGAGAGAATTAGTGATGGGCCTTTAACGACCCTCACCAAAAGCGTCACAAAAGAGAGAACTAGTGACCGGCCTTTAATGACCCTCACCAAAAGTGTCATTGAAAATGGCTTTGGTGACAAACCTTAAAGGACCATCACTATATACACTAACAACAACGATTTTTTAAAGACCGTCACCATATGCGACATTGGTGACGGACCTTATAGGTCTGTCACAAGCATGAAGCATCATCAAAAAATCATTGGGATGATCAATGATGATGAACATTTATTGATTGTCACCAAAATTAACCCAAAATATCATTAGTGACGGTCAATAAAAGATCGTCACTAGAAGTGTCACCAAAGAGAGAATTAGTGATGGGCCTTTAACGACCCTCACCAAAAGTGTCACCAAAGAGAGAATTAGTGACGGGCCTTTAACGACCCTCACCAAAAGTGTCATTGAAAATTGCTTTGGGGACAAACCTTAAAGGACCATCACTATATACACTTACAGCAATTCTTTTTTAAAGACCGTCACCATATATGACATTGGTGACCTTAAAGGTCCATCACAGGCATGACCCTCACCAATGACCTATTTTCTTGTAGTGATTACATGTGTATTTTACTTTTGTTCATTGCATGTGATTATGATATGTTGAATACTGGGTTTATGTTTTAATGCTACTCTGATGCGTGAATCTATATCTTTCTCTATTTCATATGACCGCAATTAGAGATATCTGTTTCCGTGAAACTAATCGCAATGCATGTTAAAGTAACCAATACTTAAGAAAATCTGGGTAGATACAGAGGTAAAAGTAATTACAGATGCACATAAGTGCCTGATCTATCTATTTAGGGTCCGCAAAGGACGATTAGAAGCTTTCATGGATGCTTCAAGGACGAATAAGGGAAATACTTTGATAAGGCCTAAAAGGCTTATCAATCTGTGTGAAGGAAGGTTAGGGCATATAACCAACATCACAACCATCTCAGGGTGTAGAAACTTGGTTCCTACACCCCCCAATACTGCTTTGGGTGAGAATTTAGTCCACGCTATGTGGATTGATACTGAAAGGGCCAATAGTGTAGGTATTTTCTTATCTAATTAATGTTGAACCTGGGAGAGGACCCGTCAAGCCAACAATGGAGCATGTAGGGGGATTAGTAATGCCGGAAGGTCGGGTGGTGGTGTAGGAATCTCAGAATTTCAAGGAGCATGAAAAAAGTACTTAGCTTATGACTTAGAGTTAACAACAATAATACAGACTGTAAAAATGTGGCGACACTATATTCTTGGGAAAAGATTCATTCTAATGATAGATCACAATATCCTAACAAATTATTTTGAAAACCCTACTCTAAATGCTTGACAAGCCCATTGGATTACTTTCCTAAGTGAATTTGAGTTGGAATTAAGAATTTGAAAGGAAACGAGAACCAAGTAGTTGACACTTTGAGTAGAAAATTGAATTTTATGTTTGAAATTTCAGTTAGTGAAGCTAAAACTTCTTTCAAGGAACATATTAAGGAGGCCGCTTCGAGGGATCTAGAGTATCAACTTTTATGGAAGCAAGAAAGGAAACCAAATAGTAGTGAACACCATCTTGGATAAGGGATAAATAAGGGAAAATTGTTAAGTTACTGGAACATAATGTATGTTCCTAACTAGACAAATATTAAACAATTAATTCTTGATGAATATAAAAAAATCCCTTATGCTACTCACCCAAGATACTAGAAATTAATTTATGCCTTAAGGAAGGAATATTTTTGGCCATATATGATGAAAGAGGTAAATGTATACTTTTCTAAATGTTTGGAATGTCAATAGGTGAAGGCAAAACACCAACATCTGGTTGGATTGCTCCACGTGTTACCTATTCCCAAGTGTAAATGGGAGACTATTACTTTGGATTTTATTACGGGTCTACCTAAAACAAAAAGTAAAAATGGCTCTATAATGGTAGTGGTTGATAAATTGAGTAAGTTTTCTCATTTCATTCTAGTACAATATACCTACAAAATAGTTCAAATTGCTAACATATTTATGAAATATATTTTCAAGTTGCATGGGCTAGGAAAACTAGTAATTTCAGATAGAGATTTGAAATTTACATTTTCCTTTTGGAAAGCTTTATTCAATGGGTTAGGTTCCCAAGTACAATTTAGTACTGCATACCACCCTCAAACAAACGGGAAGACCAAAAGAGTGCATCAAGTGATCGAGGATATTTTAAGAATGCATGTAATGCAACAACCAACTAAGTGGGAGGACTAAATTCACTTGGTAGAATTTGCTTACAATAATAACTATCATACCTATCTAAATATGAGTCTGTTTTAGGTATTATATGGGAATATGTGCAGAACACATGTTAATTGGAGTGGTCTGGAAGATAACTTGATGTTGGGACATGAATTACTAAAGGAAATGGAAGAGGCTGTAAGGAAAGTGAGGGGAAACTTAAAATCTGCTTGAGATAGACAAAACATGTATGTAGATACAAAGTGATGTTATCAAGAATTTCAAGTAGGGAATCAAATATATGTGAGAGTCAATCTTAAGAAGAGGACTCTACGTTGGGGAGGTTGTGCCAAATTTCCCCCCTAGTTTTGTGGCCCATTTCAGATTTTAGTTCGGGTTGGGCATGTGGCATAACAATTAGCCTTGCCTAGCCACATATGTGTTCATAGTGCATTTCATGCCTTGTTACTGAAAAAATACATATATGATCCTAGACATGTCAATGATTTGAAAAACATACAGGTAAGAATTGCAAATGTGTATATGTATAAATATTATAGATTATGTTAATAAAATAGAGTAATAATGATTGTTAACGGTGAATGTACATGTAGAACTAGATGGAGAATTCCTAGTCAAAGTTGTGCATATACTCAATTGAGAGAAGTAATGCTATGGAAGCAAACTATCACCTAGGTTAAAGTGAAGCGGAAGCACTTTAGTTCAAAATAGGCTACCTGGGAAGATGAGCAATTTATGGGGAAAGCATACCCAAGCCGATTCTAAGGCCGTGACAAAATTGGGACATTGTTTTTCTCAAGGAGGGGAAGATGACATATCCCTTGGAAACTTGTAAATATTTTCTTGTATTGTGGTTAAAGACATTATATTACCTTGCAGACCATGTAAAGGTATAATGTTAAGTAGGAAATATTTGTTTATATCACAGAAATTGAATGTTTACGCAAGAAGGAACCACATGAAGAGGAAGGTTAAATGAAACCACCTGTGAGGGTAGTTGGAAAATTATGGGTTAGGAGGTTACCAACCTTTGAAGGATAAGGTTAAAATGAAAGAAGGAAAAACCGAGAGGGTCAATGAACGTGAGGTGGTCTGAAGTGGAAGAACAATAGAAGTTGAAAAGACTGTTTTATGAGACCTATTTCTCCTTTTCCTACTAGTTGGCCTAAGGAATATTCTTGAATGCAAATTGTCCTTGACTAAGTCTGGTTAGGAACAAATAGTCGCAGGAAGAAGTTTCTTTTAGTGTTTTCCTAAAAATTACCCTACATGTAAGGTTAGATCAAGGGGAGATGTAGTCTCGAGACTGATCTCATTAGCAGGTAGGAAACCTCTTCTTCATGTGGGTGTGACTTCTCATGAAAGCAGATTTGTGTAACTTAGAGAATATGTAGTGGTATGCAATGTTGTTTTGAATATTGCTAGTAGATAAAAAGAGAAAATGATGTGTATTGTACATGCTATTTTAAATGCTTCTAGTAGACAGAAAGAGGAAAAATAAATGTGTATTGTACATGCTATTTTAAATATTATTAGTAGATTGAATTAAGTGTGTTGTAAATGCTCTCTTGAGCTCCATTCATGAAATGGTGAACACCCTAAAAGAATGAGTATACTTAACCCTTTTTTTGCTTATGATAATTGATGAACTCTATACCCACATTATGGGTGGGTTTAGATAGTTTTTGTTGTAGGTATAAGCGGCAAATAAATTCTAGAAGGAATTTGGCCAAGGGTTTGCTATTAGAAATTAGACAAGGTCTCAAGCCAGAAACGGCTGAAATGGGAACAAACTTAATCATGTCTTGCAAGTTTTGAGAAAAGGGTAATCTCAGGGAGAATTTTTCTCATAGCTTACATATAAAAACTCATCTGAAAAAATAGAAGATCTGGGAGTTAGAAGGTTATTTCTTGGGCCTAAACATCTTCTAGAAGCCCAAGAACAATCCCTCAAGCTACTCGATATCATTGTAGTTACAAAAAAAGGTAAAACCTTCATATTTATCATTATGAACTTAGACTATAGAAGTAAATAAACTAAATAGAATCATTTTAACAACCAATATAAGTGGTTCAAAGTTGGTATCACGATGATAAAAGACCACAAAAAATATTCTTACCCAAAATTTACAAGAGAGCAGGTATAAGTAAGTAAACAAGAAATGCATACTGAGAATATTTTGGACCAAGAATAGCTTTGATTGACGACCATGTTTATTCTACAACAAAATATTGCATTCTAACACTCAATACGAATTATTTAACCCTCAAGATAAACTATGAGTTATTTAAACAATGAACACATTTACAATGAAAATTACAGGTTGGTAAAGCATGGCTGCACCATGTATTCAATATTACATAAAAATAACTCTAAGAGAAATCAGGACATAGCCATAATTTAGAGCATAAAGCCAAATATTCACCTCAGAAGGTACCCAACCAGAAAACCCTTAATCCTAACAAACTACCTGAATTCATAAGACTCAAAATATGGTTGAAGCAACGCTTTCTGGAACAAAGGTTCCAACCAATAATGGCTCAGTTTCCAACCTGGAAAAGAAGAAAATAATCAATTGGTAACCTGAGATTTTGTTATCGCAAGTAATGTTCACAACAAACATGGACCTCACTTGTAAATACAAGAAAACAATCTCCAAGTGAGAAGGTTGAAAACCTAGGTACAATGAAAATAGGGATACAAGAAAAAAGTTCGATTAGCCGAACAAATGTGCCCTAATATG
The DNA here is from genome assembly GCA_000404065.3 of Pinus taeda. Taxonomy (NCBI): domain Eukaryota; kingdom Viridiplantae; phylum Streptophyta; class Pinopsida; order Pinales; family Pinaceae; genus Pinus; species Pinus taeda. The sequence continues at coordinate 13,182 of APFE030244284.1, forward strand.
AGAACTTATCAATAACCCAAGGAAACACAGTCAAGATTTTACTAGTGAAAGAAGGATGTTTACCCGAGATGCATATTCCCAGGAATTTGTGGTCATTGGACTTGAAGATCTAATTCCTCAATGACCTCCTTTGCATCTAGACCGCCAATCCTAGGGTTGTAAGAAGGATTTTCGATTAGGCTGTTGAGTTCAAGATCTGTAGTGACAAGTGTAGGGTTGAGAATGATTCTAGAGAGTTCGATGCCATCCTCAGTGAACCAATGTTGATGTAACCCCATCTAGGTTGGTGTATAGTCACTAGGCGAGTTAACGAAAGCGGGTCATAACATAAGACACATTTAGTTTTCACCAAGTTACAAGTCTCAGCTCTCATCATACCTTATTTAATGTAATGAATATCTCATGCACATAATTAAAATTAAAGTAATGAGTATCTAATGCAACCTTATGCTTTAATATCAATTAATCTTGTATACATGTATATTTTTTTTTGTAATGTTGGATATATGGAGATGTCAGAATTAAAGTAAAATAAAAACCATAAAATTAATAATTATATTTATAATTCTGTTTATAATTAAATTTCAAATCATCCTAAATCCATGTTAACTCTGATCTACCAAGCCTAGAGAGGTATCAAATCTCTTGAGATGCAAATCTCTTTTAGAGTGCAAATAAAATTGATCCCTCTTGAGACTTGGAAGATCTAGGTTTAAGATGGATAGACTAGTTTAAATCTTATAGGACAACTACTGTGTTAACGCTAATTTATAGATAGTGGAACCTTGTAACCATATAGAATCAAATCCAAGTGATAATTATCATTAATGAATGGGAGTTATCAACTCATGATATTACAAGAAAGTCATGGTGAATTTAGTAATATTCATTTCCTCCTTAAACATGATATTTTGTTAATAGGACCACCACCTACTCCTTAAATGTATGATTAAAAACAAAGTATGTGAGGTGTGTATATCACATACGGGTGGAGATAAAATGCTCGGATACAGATCACATATTAGAACCTTTAATGGGAGGTAGGTTAATTTCTCCCAAACCTTCAATATTGCTTGTTGGGGCCATACCACTTTTAGCAATGCAACTCTTACCAATTGGTGTTGATAGTTTTTGCAAAGTTACAAAACCACATTAAAAAATTTATGATACAACTTATGGGCTATTACAACTTATTAACGTGTTGTAGCCACATGATATCCAATGGAATCCACCATGTTATACCATAAACCAGCCCTAGCTACCCCACCTTAATGTTTTCCACCATGGCCCCATCATTGATCTGCCATCTTGGCACATCAACATTACCGTCACCGTATCATCACACACATGGAATCCACATCATTGTATGGATAATCCTAATTTTCCAATATTTCTTAAAATTCTTGTTTTCAAGTAACTATTCCAACCAAAAAGGTGCCCTTGACTTACCCTTTGCATGAAATTTCACTTGTTTGATGACCCATATGACTCAGGAACTACAACCTTGCTCTAATACAGTCTTTGGCATACCCATGATGCATAGAGAGCCAAAAAAAAATATTGAAAATAACTAATAACTAGTAAGAAATAACTATGATGTATAGAGAACACGAAAGTAATGAAAATAACCAATAGTAATTAGTAAGAAATAACCATCATTCATAGAAATCAAGAAAAAAATGAACTCAAACTAATATTCACTTGTGAAAGGATATGTTCTAAAGTATAATTTGAGAACTAGGTAACAATGGGCAATGATCATGGCCACACAATGAAGGACTATTCTCTGAAAATTTGTGACACACATTGCCTTGATTCATCATTGCACTACATGTAAACAAATAACCAAGATAAATACTTTAGCATTACATGATTATTAAGGTAAAATTCATTAGACTTCATCGTTCAAGAAAATAAAGGTTAAAATTATGAGCTTCAATATTAGACACAATTAATGCTTTCCATGTTTAGATTTATTTTTTCTTTGATATAAAGAATTTAAGAGTTAAATTTTTATTCTGTTTTTTTTTATATAAATAACTAGAAGAATTAGCAACTAAGTCTAATTCCTACTTTGGTGGCACAATATCAATTCCAACCACTACCACTATAACCACTAGGTCTTCTCCTTAACAACCTACTTGTTATTTGTTAACATGTTTAATATACAGTTTTGCTTAGCATTGGGGTGTCTTCATATCTAAACATTTCAAGTCAAGTTCAAAAGTTGTGAAAAATGAATTTCCATGATGTCATCTTCAGGTGTCATGAAACAAGTAATTGAAAGAGATCTGAAAAATAAGTCCATTAATTTGTTTTTCCCTACCATGAACAAATTTGTTCAAAAGTAGGTGAAGAGTATTTATTGTTTGGCTAGAATCCCATAATAAATTTTGTCGTGAGATTGTAAATTTTAGTTATTTAATATATATTTTTGAATGCATAAATAGATTCAATGTTGTCAATGGGAAGACACATGAATTGTATAGATTATAGAGCTCTACATACAATTCCAAGAAATTAGTGGAAAATAATTGAAAACATTAAATGGTTAGACTATGTTAAGAATAAAAGCTTGTTAATTTATTTTTCCATGTTATGAAAAAATTCACATAAATGAGGCGGAAAATAAAAATACCATTACTTTATCTTTAGGTTCCATGAAACACTCATTCAAAAAGAGGTGAAAAATAGAAGTCCATTAATTTGTTGAAAATATTTATTCCAAAGTAGGTGGAAGTAATTTTTATTGGAATCAATAAATTTGATAGTGAGATTGATTTAAAATGTAATTTTGAATGCATAAATAGATTTAACCTTGTGAATAGGGCACTTGAATTGTGTAGATTATGAAGCTCAAACTTACCATTTTAAGAAATTCGTGCCTAATTTCGAGGAAAGTTTACTACAAAATATGCTAAGAATAAAAAGAAACAAAAAGCATCCAATGGTATACTATGCTAAGAATAAAAACCCATTAAATGTTTACATGTCATGAAATATTTATTTAAAGAAGGTGGAAAATAAAAATTTCATTACTTCATTTTTAGGTGTCATGACACCATTCATTTAAAAAGAAATGAAAATGTAACAACTAAATAAGAAACTTATGAAATATATAGAAAAAAAAAATAATAAAAAAAAAAATTACCTATACACATATCCGACCTTGGATAAAGGACATGCCATAGATTATGGAAGTATTAAATGTATTTAAGATATAAGTCCACAGAACCAGACAAAGCTTATATGTAATTCGTGTGATATTACAATACATAGATAACGAAATTGGCATGGAGATATTTTTTTCTTTTGGTTTAGTGTGCACATGGTCCCTCCCCAAACTTTACTGAGTTGGCTCTTATACATGGAAACACACAGCAAGAGGATAGACTAGGAGGCTGCATGTGCCTACCAACAAGTTCCACTAGCTTGCGACAATTGTCCTACTTTGTGCCCGTTGATCTTGGTCATATGATTCGACGGCGGAGGGGGTTTAGGGTTTAATAACCTAACCAACTTTTCACGCCAACAACTAGTAGATTCATTATTGTTGTCGTTTTGAGGTTTCTTGCTGCTCTGTGATGGTTTGGACTGTTGAGGGCTTTTGTTCAAGTGTTGAGCTTTCTGTGGTTTGAGATGGTAGTGACGGTTAGACATGTGGTGGCAGGTATCCCTGACGAACTAATAAAACATGGTTTCATTTGTCTGCATAATATGAATTCAGCGTCTGCTTGGGGTTTCTATCTGGTACCAAGTTTAATGGCTCGCCTCCACTGCACAGGGATGGTTTGAGGAGCTTCTAATATAGCAGGGAACACTCTGTTCCAAAGGCCATTTTCGAAAGGTAAGTCCCTCATCAACGTAACCCTAAATTTTGCAAATCTTTGTCTTCTTTTTGTTAAAAGGTTTTATATTTTAAACCGTGTCTTTCTTTTCTTAATTAAGATAGCACATTGTTACAAAGGTAGGCTATTCAAAGAGGAAACCCTTCCAACTCAGGCAAAAGCTCCTCCTTTGGCGTCATTCTGTTAGCATATGACATAGAATCAAATGCATACTGACTTCATTGCTTCTGGCTTGTGTAACAGGTACTCATACATAATTTCTCATATAGTTATTTGAAAAAGACCACGACCCTTAAAGTCTTAAGAGCTTATGGCATCCATGTTTATTTATAGGTTGGATCTCTTACTTATGGTGCATGAACTTAAGTTATAAACATGTTTACTTATCCAAAAATAGAGGCTGAGTCATAGATATTTATCAATATACAGGAATAGGTCGAGTACTGTGCATGGCACCTACAGTTTTGTGAATGCTCCATATTTAATCCATTGAGGGTTTTTGGGGTTTCTTCTTTGTTGTAGTGTTTTAATCTATTTATACACATGATAGTTATTTTTTTAAGTTCTAGTCATGTCAACACGCGCCGGCTATCGAGAAGATTTCGAAATGTAGCTCTATGCTTTTAATTTGCTAATGTAAAACTTATTTAATCTATTTCATTTAACATATTGTTTAAAAGGTCTATCATATGATTTTTAAAAGGCAGTGTATAATTTATTGCTGAATTGAATGATGGGTCGAGCATACCTTCGTTTTTCCTTGCTCGGGGTTTTGGTTGTTTCGTCTAATTTCTCCATAACAATCCTGTTTAAGATTAAATATTTATATTTTACTACTGTAATAACATGCAGTTTAATATTTAGTTCATTTCTACATAATTTCAATGTTCGAGAACATGGTTTATGTGTGTGTGTGACTATTGGTTTAATGTTAGAGATAAATTCTTTTGAAACTGGTGGTGTTTCCTATCGTCCATTCTACAAAGCTCTTGTAATATCTCATACAGAATATTTCGTTGTTTTATTATAATAAACTACTCTTCATACTTGAGAGAATTTGATTGTTTAACTATTGAATGAACATATTTTTCCATAAATTGCTAGCATTGATTGTTATTTTGATGTTTTGCCATAATGAATTGTCTATGATTTCATTTGTGAAACTGGTAGTTCCTATTTTCTGTAATAATGCACTTTCAAGGAATTACATTCCTGAGTTTACTCTATTAACATCAATTCAAATTGACAAATTCTACTTTATCATTAGATGGATTTCCACAGTCCAGTATTAATTTATAATGAAACTTTCTATCATACTTATATGTTCAATGCTAGTAACTTGTAAGATCCAAACACTTCTGGAAAGTATCTCCTCCTAGCCACGAGCCTAGAAATTACGACCAGACCCTCCACACGCACTTTCTCTTGTTCATAGTTAAATTAATTCTAGCCATAATCAAGTACCTTGAGCCTTCGGACTCTTGTCCCGCCTCAAGTTGAATACTTTCACTGACTGTTCTTGAGAGTTTTCTCACTGGTTTATTCCACCCAGCTCGAGGATAGTTCTCCTGGATCTTTTTCCCCCATCTAAATCTCACTTTAGGGCAGATTAGTAACTGTCTTTGTAACTGTTTCTTTTAATTAATGTAAACAATTTCTATTTTTGTTAAAGTATTTGGATTCCTAATTACCAATAATTTAGGTAACCAAATATATGTTTCTTGGCCTTCCAGCCTTAGGCATTTATTATTTAACATCATGAGGTAGTAAAACTAAAGTAATAAATGGTAAAGATCAACTTAGTAAACACAATACTTTTTAGGCATCTTGGGGTGTTACATCTCCCCCCATATGACGAACACTGTCCCCGGTGTTCTTTCTGCTTTCAAAAAACAACACCGGATAAGTTTTCCACATAAACTCCTCCTCCTAGGTGGCCTCATCTGAGCCAAAGTGCTTCCGCCGCACTTTAACCTCGCTGATGGCTCGCTTCCACAAGGTGGTTTCTCTCCGATTGAGAATACGAAGAGGTTATGCCAGAAACTCTCCTTCCGGTTCGACCTACAAAAAAGAAACAATTCATAGTCACAACCTTTTTCAGAACAGTCAATTCAAAATTCATATATTCCACTTAACCGATCACCTAAATATTTTCCCAGTTAATGATATCCTGAGGATTATACACATATTTTTTTAACAAGGACACGTGGAACACATTTTGGACCCGAATGTGGCTTGGTAATGCAATCTTGTAGGCCGTTGGCCCAATCTATTCCAAAACTTGGAATGGTCCACAGTACCAGGGAGCTCACTTGACACAACCCTGCCATTGTAAGGAAAATTTTCAAGGCTTTACCCTTAAATATACGTGATCTGCCTGCTGAAATTCCCTGAATTTCCTCTTTTGGTTTGCATACACTTTCTATCTATCTTGGGCAGCGATTAGATTTTGTTGAACCTTTTTAATAGTCTCCTCCATTTATGCTAGTATGTCAGGTCCCAATGCTAGCTTATTAACTAGATTATTCCAATTTATGAGCACCCTGCACTTCCTTCCATACAACACCTCAAAGGGGCTCATGGGCAGTGATTCACTATTGCTGTCAATTCAATATCATAAGCAAAATATCGTTGTTCATACTCCTTTAAATTCCATAATTCATAAGCAATCACCTTTCCTTCTTGTGTCAGCACTCTGCCAACACCTTCTTTACTAGCATCCGTGCAAACCATGAAAGACTCTTTTGGATCTGCTACCTTTAACACAGGTGAAGTGATAAGCAGGTGTTTTAGTCATTCAAAACTTTGTTGGCACTCTGTTGTCCATTGGAAAGCGCGCCCCTTTTTTTATATGGAGGTCATTGGAAAGGTGATTTTTGAAAATCCCTCAATGAACCGACAGTAATACCTGGCCAAATTCACGAATGATCTGATATCAGCGACAATCTTTGGAGCTGTCCATTCCATAATGGTTTCTATCTTCTCTAGGTCCACCGCTATTCCATCTGCTGATATAACGTGACCCAAGTATTGAATATGATCTTTGAAATAGTCACACTTGCTAAATTTAGCATATAACTAATTTTCCCGCAAAGTTTTCAACACTATCCTCAAATGTGCTTTATGCTCCTCCTGATTCTTAGAGTATATTAGAATGTCATCAATGAAAATCAATACAAATTTATCAAGGTAGGGTTGAAAATACCATGCATCAGACTCATAAAGGTGGGTGGGGCATTTGTGAGGCCAAACGGAAACACCAAAAAACTCGTAATGACCATAACAAGTATAGAATGCAGTTTTGTAAATGTCCTCCTCCTTTATCCTTATTGTATGATAGCCAGATCTTAAGTCAATTTTCAAGAATACTTTGGCTCCTTGCAGTTGATCAAATATATCATCAATACATGGTAAAGGATATTTATTATTGATGGTTAGTTTGTTTAATTGGCAATAATTGATGCATAATCTCAGGGTCCCATCCTTTTTCTGTACAAACAGTACGGGAGCTCCCCAAGGGGACACACTGGGGCATATGTACTTTTTGTCTAGAAACTCCTAGAACTCCATTTTGAGTTCAGTTAACTCAAAATATGCTCATGCGATAAGGGGCACTGGATATAAGGGGTGCGCTTTGAATTAGTTCGATGGTGCAATTGATATCACGCTTTTGTGGTAAACTTGGAATGGACTCAGGAAATACATCAACAAATTCCTGAATTACGAGAATTTTTTCGAAGGAGGTCATTTTATTTTTGGTGTTTGTAAATCCCACTTGAACAGCATAAATTTGACAGCCCTTTTTGATACATTTCTGTAGTCGACTAGCAGTGATAGGACGCAACTTGGTACTAGTTTTCATTCCTTGGAGCTCCTTCCTTTGGCCTGATTCAGTGATAAAATTGACATTTTTCTGTTTTTCAATCCATAAGGGACCAACATTTTTCCAACCAATCCATCATGATTAGAGTGTCATAAGAACCCAAAGGAAGTATATTAAGGTCAACATAAATGGGTTGCCCTGAAATTCTTATGGGACAACGTTATGTTTTTGCAATTATCCTTCTTTTTGTTTCGATGGCTAATTGAACTAGCCATGGTTTTAGAAACTTATTGCTCTGCAGTTGACACTTTTCTACCACCTTAGGACTAACATAGCTTAATCTAGCACCTAGATCAAACACCATAGAGACAAGTTTCTTAGCAATCATACCTGCACGTTCGATCATGGTGGGCTGATATTTTGCGTGATGATCATTCAAAGTAGCATTAATTCTGGGCATGCTCCTTGCTACTTCTCCAACCGTGGATGCTTCTTGCATATTTGATAGTTGTTTTGTTCTTTCGTTATACGGACAATTTTTGTAATAGTGAGGTTCTCCACATCCCTAACATTGTAGCGATGGTTTTGATTACTGGTCATTGAAAGATTTAGTAATTCCTTCCAAATGTCTACTTTCAGAATATGCAGCTTTGGACTGATTCCTTGCTGGAAATTTGCTAAGAGATTTTTGTTGTATATTTCAGCCACTAGCAAATCTTAGGTGTCTGTTTCGATCAGGCTTCTACCCTTCCTGTTCAACCCTCCTTTAGGTCCTTCATTCTTCTGTTTCATTTGTTGGTAGCAGATGCGGGCTTTCCACACTTCATCATCCATTGTCTTGGGGTAGTCAAACTCTAGTTTCTCCTTCATAAATTTGTGTAAGCTACTGATGAAGCGCTAAATTTTGGCCTTTTCCTCTTGCATGTAAGGCACATAACGTAGCAAGGAGGTGAATCGTGTCACATATTCATCCATGGTTAAGGTTCCCAACCTTAACTCGTGAAATTCTTTTGCCTTTTCGTCATAATAATGTTCAGTTAAATACTTGTCTTTGAAATTCTTTTGGAATTCGTTCCATGTAACCTGCTCTTCATCGATTCTCCTTACTGTTTTGATTTCTTCCCACCATAGGGTGGCCTTACCCCTTAACTGATAAACTACCAATCGTGCCTTTAGTTTATCTCTGTACTGATAAATATGAAAATATTTTCCCATATCAATTAGCCAAGCTTTAGCTGCTTCTTCTTATTCCCCTTCAAAGAGTGATGGCTTAATCTTTTTAAATTCTCCTTGCAATTCATTTTTTCGTCTTTTGGTTTTGCGTTGGTCGAATACATTGTCTAAGCGTCTTTCTTCATCTTCCCCATGTTTTTCAGTTGACTCAGCATTTTCCTCTCCATGCTAAGTCGTTGGGGTATTCTCTCGGTCCTCAACACTGTGATTTGGATGTTGTTTATTATGTCGATTACATAGACTTCTGAGAATTCTCTCCTATTCTAAGCGCAGTCATTCACTGTCTGTTCTTAAATTCGTCATTTCAGCACACAACTCCTGAACATTTTCGAGTAACACCACATTATATTGAAGGGATTCCTTGCCTAGTTGTATCCAAATGTCAGGATTAGCATTCACATACATTGTTTCGGGCAGGTTGGGTGGTCCTGGGTTCCTCTGCATTCTGACCCTTTTCTTTTATTGATGCGGTCTCTGTGTTCACATATACATTTACTTAGTTAGTTTTTTTTTTTTTTTAAAGAACACAGTCATCTCCAATATATATCTATTCCCAAAGAGTCTTAGTGTACGAACCTGGTCTCTGATACCATTTGTAACAACTAAATAAGAAACGTATGAAATATATAGGGAAAAAATTACCTATACACATATCCGACCTTGGATAAAGGACCTTTCATAGCTTACGAAAGTATTAAATGTATTTAAGGTTTAAGTCCATGGAACCAGATAAAACTTATATGTAATTCATGTGATATTACAATACACAGTTAACCAAATTGGCATGGAGATTTTGTTTTTTTGGTTTAATGTGCACATGGTTGCTGCCTAGACTTTACCGAGCTCGCTCTTGTATGCAGAAACACGTGGCAAGAGGATAGATCAGGAGATTGCATGTGCCTGCCAACAAGTTCCACTAACTTGCGACAATTGTCGTTCTTTGTGCTCGTTGATCTTGGCCAGACGATATGACGACAAAGGGGGTTTAGGGTTTAATCCCATAACCAACTTTTCATGCCCGGCAGCTGGTAGACTCATTGTTGTTGTCGTTTCGAGTTTTCTTGCTACTATGTGATGGTTTGAACTGATGAGGGCTTTTGTTTGACTATTGAGCTTTTTGTGGTTTGAGATGGTAGTGACGATTAGCCCTGCGGTGGCAAGTATCCTTGATGACCTGATAAAACATGGTTTCATTTGTCCGCATAGTATGAATTTAGCGTCTACTTGGTGTTAGGGTCCCACCCTAACCCCCTTGTTCATGTCATGGGATCACGTCATAGTCAAGAGTCAATAAAGCCCATATTAATATTTGTAAGTGGTTAACCCGCAATTA
>APFE030244288.1:0-11010 GCA_000404065.3 Pinus taeda
TAAATATTGTGGAACATAGATAAAAGTAAAGTAATATTAAAAAATTGTCTACATGACATTTTTTATTAATATCTTTATTTTTCCTTACGAGGCCATTTTTACGCTGAAATTTCCTCTAATGTGTCATTCTTGTCTTCACATTATGAAGGGAGAATGGAGGATTGGGTAAACATATGAAAAGCAATACTCTTTGAGGGTGAGGTAGGGCATCCAATAGGTAATAATAGTTGAAGAAGAGATTCCTTGAGGATGCATAATTCCAAGAAAGGAATGGTACTAAAAGGACACACCTTGTGAACATCCGGATGGGGTATGTGCCTTAAGAGACAATGATGAGGGTGTCTATAAATCATTGTCTCCCTAGAATTTTGCTCTAATTTAGTGGAAAGATAGAGTTGTTAGTCAAGGCCTTGCTATATAGCTATGCTGGTTAATATGATAAGATGCCCTGATATAAGCTAAAAGGATAGCTTATGAGTTGGCTCACCAATCCGACTCTTCTTATGAGAATTCTTCAGTATGAGAATGTCCCTATCGAAGCTTCAGAGGCAAATTGATCAACCAAAGGTGACGTAGTCCCTAGAAGCTCTGGCACAGAGCAGCCTAGTGATTGCACAAAAAATGCACAGAGGCGGCTAAGGGCTAGCCATTCAGTGGCTGGATCATAATTGGATCACCAATGATAGTGTGAGGTATATCTCACTCATCTCTCTATCAGTTAGATTCTTTTCATTAGATAGACAATAAGGCATCCAAAGATTTTATTCAGAAATTACTGCTTAATAATACAAACCCTCAGATGCTCCACCGGTTTTCCCACATTAGGTTTTTCCGGGGACATTGATCCAATAACAATGGTGTCACTTGTGTGTGTTATTTCTTTCTTGCTCAGATTCTTGTTTCCGCATATTATTTAAATTGGTGAAGGCTGCAGTTGTATTTACTTTGATATTTGCAGTAGAACACAGTAAATAACTTGCATGGATTAACAAGTAGGTGAAGTAATATCAGTGTAGTGATTAGGGGTTTCTCAAATTTTCACATAGGTCAGGGAGGCCTCAAAGACAACTTCTCTTGGCATTAGGCTAGCAGCAAAAGCAGCGTCAAAGACTTTATACTTCGTTTTGCAAGATAAGTGGCTTATCAAGATGAATTTCAATAATGAAACATCCCTTGGAACATTCATTAATTGTACATGGTCCATACATGAAGCATTCACTATCTAGAAAAAAGAATTTCCACAACTTTGCATAAGGGATGCAGCAAATAAGCCCTAGTATAGCGAAATTGCAGGAACAATGTATGCGATAAAATTAGAAGGAAAGAATAGCATTAAAATGTACTTACATGTATAAGAATATATCCAACCATCCATAAACTTGCCATCAAGAAGCTCCAAGACATGAAAATTATCCAACTTGAAAAGTCATTCCATGCTTCAAAAATTCTTCCTCTAAGAAGGATAGAGAAAATATCTAAAGTGATATAAGTTTAAAATCCAAGTGATGATGCTAAAATGATTCCTCATCATTTCTATTTATACATTTCTACTGAGTTCAATTTAGCTACTTGGGCCTACATTAGCCCCTAAGATAAAATAATGTGCAAAACCACAAACTTTTGGTGACTAGCTTGCAAAACTAGCTCATAATCAAAAGAATAAGCCTCTTAAGAGGTTGAATGATCAATAATACATGTCGTTGGGCCTTCTAAGAGGCCTGATGAAGTGCATAAGTGCGACAATGATGAATAGAACTCCAAAAGTAGTGGACAAGGGGTTTGCCACTTGTTCTCCAAATAATAAACTTGTGGTGCTCCCAACATGTTTGAGGGCACACAAGTAACCTCATGGGTCTCCAAGTAGATTGAAGATGCATGTAGACCATTTGTAAGGGCTCAAGTGATGATGTAAGTGATGCCACATCAACATACAAGTCTTGGGTCATCTGCGATGTGCATGGTACAACTGTGGAGCCGATTGGGCATGGTGAACCAAGTGCATCTTCCTCACCCAATAGGTGATTCTCGAACAGTCTTTGAACATCTCTGGGGATCCATGGAGTGTTGTCTACTGCTATGGAGGCCCATGGCTCTCTACACACACCCTACATGTGCCAATGTAGCCCTCCAAAGGGTTAGGACCCCGTATAGGGAGACCAAACTCAAAATGGGGACCATCTGCAATCTTGCATAAGATTCAATGCGTCCCCTAGCCTTCTAGTACAACGAGTCATCAAAGGAAATCGAGTTAAAGAGCTTACAAACCATGGACAACAGATGGGCACTTCATAACGACACACCCTTCCATAGTGGGCTTTGGCATATGCTATTGTCTCCAAGCTCCAAATAGGGTTAACCAAGTATCCTATTAGGTGGTTTCTACCCTTAAAGAGGATAGTATGTCCAAGGTACATCCTTCAAAGGGTGGTGGCATGTAATTAAGAGATGAATGTAGGGAATGAAAGGGGTAGCCCTTGGCCACATGTTGGGGTACAAGGGTAGCTAATACAAGGGAAGCCCATACTTGGGTATATAATGTACAGGAGGCATCAATCGCGATGCATGAGGTGCCCCGACCTCAATTTTTCCACCCTTCTTTATATGCCTTTTTTCTTTTGAGTTGACAAAGAGGTAGGATTTCCAGTTCGTGATTTGTCAGTGGCAGAGGGAGTAGCGCAGCAATAGATCAAGCGCTGAGCAGTCTTCAAGTGAGATGCAGTTTTTGCAACAGTTGCTACTGCAAAAATACGTCAGAAGAAGGGAGGAGACACTATTTGAGGGAATTTCTTCCTGAATGAATTCGTAGCCAGGGAATTCGATTTCTCATTTACTGAGCAGTAGGAGAGAGGAGATAGTTTGACATTTTGTTGGTAGAGATCGCAACTAACGAGTTGAGAGATCAAGATCGGTTGGACGGAGCATCCAACCATGTGATCTGGATGGCTAGGATCTCATGCCTTTTGGATGAGCATGATTTCAAGATATATGTCGATAGTGTTGTATTTGCACTCGGTGATGCAGATCCACTCAAAAAGTACAAGGCTGAGATTTCGAAGGTCAAGTGTTAATCCTCGATGGAGTGAGGGATCACATTGTATGTCACATTACTGGCAAAGGGACGACCATAGAGATGTGGGGTGCCTTGGCTACGCTATATCAAGGATCCTCCGAGCAATGGAAGATTTACTTGGAGGAGAAGCTAAGATCAATAAGGATGGAGAAAGGGGAACACATTGATCCATTCCTATCAAAGCTTCATGAAGTTCGAGATCAGTTGGAAGTTGTAGGATCAATACCTCAGCCTACATAAATGGTGAGGTTGGCCCTAAACTCAGTCTCAAAAGAATGAGAAGTATTTGTTCGGAGTATCTTGGAAGAGAGAGATTGTCGGACTGGGAGGGAATGTGGTCGCTATTTAGCAGGAAGAGATGAGGCGAGACTTAGTCAAGTGCAAAATTGATGGCTGCAGTAGCAGTGGGGCAGAGCCGAAGGAGGAGGAGGAGAATGTAGCCCTTGCATCAAAGGGACAATAGGAGCAACGGAGGTGAAAGAAGGACGTCTCAAAGATCAAATGTTTCCAGTGCGATGAATTTGGTCTCTATGCTACAAAGTGTCGTCTCAAGAAAGACAAAGACAAGAAACATGATTCGTATGCTGCAACTGCAAAGATCGAGGAGGTGTTTGCCATGATATCCCAGATACCTCCAGGGGAGAGGTGGGGTGATCAAGTACTGTAGTTCGAAAGCAGGATCCTTGAGGAGTCCACCTCTTGGATCAATACCTTGCTACAGGAGCCCATATCAAAAGTAGTAGCATGGACCAGGGTCAGTTGGTGCAGAGGAGTGTCAGAGTGACAGTTGCAGTGGCTAGGAGCGCTAGAGTCTGAATAACATAGAGCTAGTGTTGGCAGCAGTGCAGTTGGCGCAGAGCAGAGTCAGCAACAGGTTAGTGGCTTTAGTGACATCACATAGACCAACAACAGATGCATCACGTTGAACACCCTTGGTTTAGTATTTTGGATACTTTTATGTTGTTGTTGCAACAACAAAGCAATAGGAGAGGGTTGCGATGCAAATGCAGTGTGAGCAGTGGCAGGGCTAGCAACAACACGGATGCAACATTTGCGCAGTAGTTGGGGGGCAATGATGCCAGACATCAGCGGTATAGAGGGAGATGTTACAGAGTCAGGGTGATGCTTTAGCAAGTTGCATTACTAGAGCACATTTCTCACTAAGAGGGAGCACTGATTTCTGGTAGCATTAGATGTGTTCTAAGCCTCAAAATTTGCAGGAAGGCTGGGACACATGTATTCCAGAATACCCAGAAATCATTTTGGTAAATTCCACTTGGAGACAGTTTTATTAAAATAATTAATTATTTTTAATGGATGCGTAAGTCTAAACTTAGGAAATTAAAATAATTAAAGGGTATTAATTAAACTGGGGGTATAACTTCTAAAAGAAGACAAGCATCAAGCCAAAATGATCTGAGCCATTGATTATAAACTAATCTGGGCTGTTGGTTACTCAACAAGAAGATATAAGAAGAGGCTTGATGGGCATTTCGAAGACACATCGAGTAAGAGATCAAGAGATTGATTTCTGAAGAGAGTAGCACAACAGTTGTCAGAGAAGTGATCGAGGTGATTTCTTGCAGTGAGGGGAAAGATAGTTTTTCGGTTGGAAAGTTTTCCTGATATGGGGATACATTGCGAAGGAGGTAGAGAGAGATCCAGAAGAGGCAACGTAGAGGCATGCTGGGCAGCGTAGATCCAAGTTGAGGTAGTGCAGAGCCTGGGAGGAGATTCAAAATTTGCTGGAGGGTCGAGTTCTAGAGCCAGAAGTTGGGGTGTGAGAACAGAAGGGTAGAAACTTGGAGTCCCAGAGGCAAATTGATCAACCAAAGGAGTGACGCAGAGCAGTGCAGTGATTGCACAGAAATTGCGCAGAGGCAGCGAAGGGCTAGCCATTCAGTGTTTGGATCATTATTGGATCGCCAATGATAGTGTGAGGTATATCTCACTCATCTCTCTGTTAGTCAGATTCTTTGTATTGGATAGCCAGCAAGGCATCCAAAGATTGTATTTAGAAATCACTGCTTAATAATACAAACCCTTAGCTGTTGCACCGATTTTCCCACATTGGGTTTTTCTGGAGACATTGGTCCGAAAGCAATGGTGTCACTTGTGTGTTATTTCTTTTTTGCTCAGATTCTTGTCTCTGCATATTATTTAAAGTTATGAAGGCTACAATTGTATTTACTTCGATATTTACAGTAGAACACAATAAATAACTTGCATGGATTAACAAGTAGGAGAAGTAATATCAGTTTGTTGCAATAGTGATTAAGGGTTTCTCGAATTTTCACATAGGTCAAGGAGGCCTCAAAGACAACTTTGCTTGGCACTAGGGCAACAACAAAAGTAGCTTCAAAGACTTTATACTTCATTTTGCAAGAGAAATGGCTTATCAAGATGAATTTCAGTAATGAAACATCCCTAGGAACATTCATTAATTATACATGGCCCATACATGAAGCATTCACTATCCATAAACAAAATTTCCACAACTTCGCATAAGAGATGCAGCAAATAAGCCCTAGTAAAGCGAATTCCCGAAAACAATGTATGTGACAAAATTAAAAAGAAAGAATAGCATTAAAATGTACTTACATTTATAAGAATATATCCAACCATCCAAAAACTTGCCATCAAGAAGCTCTAAGACATATGAAAATTATCCAACATCAAAATTCATTCCATGCTTCAAAAATCCGTTGTCCAAGAAGGATAGCGAAAATCTCTAAAGAGATATAAGTTCCAAATCCAAGTGATGATGCTAAAATGAATTCTCATCACTTCTATTTATACATTTCTAATGAGTTCGATTTAGCTACTTGGGCCTACATTAGCCCCCAAAATAAACTAATGTGCAAAACCACAAACTTTTGGTGACAAGCCCACCAAACTAGCTCATAAACAAAAGAATAAGCCTCTTGATGTTGATTTGGGGTAGCATCGGATGTGCTCTAGCCATGAAAGTTGGTGGAGAGGCTAAAGCACATGAGATCTCCAAGACCCAGAAATGGTTTGGGTAGATTCTAACTGGTTTAGGAGATATTAAAATAATTAATATTTTTAATGGAGTTCCTAAGTTTAAACTTAGTAAAAATAAAATATTAATGGGTATTAATATGAAACTGGGTTAGAAGGTTCCAAAGGTCATGGATCAAGCCAAATCTAATCTTAGCCGTTGATTAGAGATTTAATTTTGGTCATTGACGAACCAACGAGCAAAGTATAAGAGGAGGCTTGAGGGTCAGTTGGAGAACACACCAAAGTGATCAGTCATTCTATTCTCTAGAGCAGGGTTTGCTAAGAGAGATAGACTCAGTGATCAGCAGTGAGAGGTAGTGAATACATAGTATAGGGGCAGAGTTGGTACCAGAGAGACAACGCAGAGTCTAGAGAGGTTGACGCAGAGGCAACTGGGTGCTACGTAGAGGCAGCCAAGAGCTGTGCAGAGCCAGGAGAGGCCAGTGTGTGAGACATAGAGGGCCTAGGGGTTGATGTAGAAGCTCCAGACGCTGACGCAGAGGCTAGTAGAGCTGACGCAGGGCCAAGAGGCAGCGCAAGAAGGATTTCGTGGGACAAATTGGGTGCTGGTGAGCCGGGTAGGGTGACATAATCCTGATCAGAGTGCTACAGAGCAACAGGAGCTGTAATTGTTGCTGTGGGATTGTTCTTCTGGTGATTAATCAACCGAAATATGTATCCGAGGAGAGGTGCCACTACCGAGGGCGTTCTCTGTTGGGTAAGCCATTTCTGGCACCCTAGTTATATTATGAAAACTGCATAATAATAAAACCCTCTGAATAACTGCACCGATTTTCCCACATTGGGTTTTTCCGGGGACGTTGGTCCTAAAATAACGGTGTCACTTGTGTGCTTGTTTTCTTTCAGTTGATGATCTGTAGATGTTGATACTGTACTTGTGTTTATTTTCAGTATTTACATGGTAAATAACTTGTTAAGTAATTAAACAAATAGGAAGAAATAAACCAGATAGTGTAGGAAGAATTTCTAACGGGTTAAACTTAAAAATTCCAACACTTAAGAGGTCGAATGATCAATAATACATGTTGTTGGGCCTTCTTAGAAGCCTAATGAAGTGCATAAGTGCCACAATGATGAATATGACTCCCAAAAGTAGTGGACAAGGAGTTGGTCCCTTGTTTACCAAATAATAAACCTGTGTTGCTCCCAAAGGGTGTGAGCGCAAACAAGTAACCTCGTGGGTGTCCAAGTAGATCAAAGATGCCTGTAGACCATTTGTAACGGCTCAAATGATGATGTAAGTGATGCTACATCAACATACAAGCCCTAGGTCATCTGCCAAGTGCATGGTACAACTTTGTGGCCGACTGGGCATGGTGAACCAAGCGCAACTTCCTTGTCCAATAGGTGATTCCCGAACAATCTATGAATATCTCTTGGGATCCATGGAGTGTTGTCTACTGTTGTGGAGGCCCCTGGCTCTCTACAAACATCTTACATGTGCCAATGTAGCCCTTTGGAGGGTTAGGACCCGTATAGGGAGACCAAACCCAAAATGGACACCATATGCAATCCTGCATAAGAATCCAATGCGTCCCCTAGCCTTCTAGTACAATAAGTCATCAAAGGAAATTTACAAACCATGGATAATAGGTGGACACTTCAAAATGGCATGTCCTTCCGTAGTGGGCTTTGGCATGTGCTAATGTCTCTAAGCTCCAAATAGGGTTAACCAAGTATCCTATTAGGTGGTTTCTACCATTAAAGAGGATAGTATGTCCAAGGTACATCCTTCAAAGGGTGGTGGCATGTGATAAAGAGATGATTGGAGTAGGGAATGAAAGGGGCCACCCTAGGCCATATGCTCGGGTACAAGGGTAGCTAATACAAAGGAAGCCCAAACTTGGGTATATAATGTATAGGAGGCAACAATTGTGGTGCATGAGGTGCCTCGACCTTGATTTTTCCACCCTTCTTTATATGCCTTTTGCCTTTTATGATTTTTCTTTGATTAACTGCTCGAGACTCAAGGGGTAAGAGCATGATGTGTAAGGTATAGTAGTGGATATCCTCTTTAAGGTAGGGCGGTTCATTGCCCATTAGCATGGGTTCATGAATGATAAAGGAGGCTCATTTAGGGCCTATAGGAACCAAAGTAATGGCCATGATAATGGGGTAGAGGTTAGAACTCATGCATTGGCTTTTGCCCACATGCTAAATATGTTTGTCCCAACAATTTTTTGCATTTTGTGGTACATTTTCCTGTTTGATGTGGCCAATTATGCTTTTACTTTTCTTTTTAGCTGCATCAACCTCTGGGGCACCATTTCGGGCCCGACTCAAAGTGTGGACAACGGGAGGGGGAAGGCTAACTCTATGTGGAGCCAGTGGAGGAATGTGGACCCAAGTGGGAGAAATGATGAATGGGGCTATAATGAGTGGAAGGGGAGTGATATATGTGGATGAGGGAGCGCGACCACATGACCAAAATCAAAGTTTCCCATGTAGTACCATTTCTAAAGCCCAAAGGTCAGTAAAAGAGATCCTGTGAGCCTAGGGTTCAAGGTTAACATCCAAGAGGGTTCTAGGGGACAAGAGCACAAACCTAGCCCACTCTTTTTGCTGAATCCCCCCATCATACCACGCCCAAAATAATCCATGATAAGAAAACTATAATACTCAATTACCAAATGACAAAGAATACCTTTAGGTTCCGGAGGCCCACCTTCAAACATACGATCATGATAGATGGGTGAGGGATCACATGGCTGACTCAAGTGGCAGAGAAATAGCACAACAAGCTAGTTGGTGGCTGCAAGGGGCTGTTAGTTTCCAGTTAAGGACCATCTTGGAGAAAAAAAATCTCCTAGGGATATCACCCACAAAATGGTGGGTAACAGGCTCCATATCACCTTCTTTTATGATTAGTGCCTTCCTTTGCTCAGAGATTAAGGATACATAAAGGTCCTTTCAAACTTCAAGGCAACATTAGATATACTTCTCAAAGGACTTCATGTTTCTTCTTCTTAAGATGATTTGCCTTTTTAATGAGGTATAATTCAACTTCTTCAATGTGGTATAATAATAATACAAGTCGCCTTTGCTTTCACCTTTGAGGCTTCTCGGTCCCAAATTATGAAGTTTTTTTATCCAATAGACATAGTCTTGATCCTTGTAAAAAAGATATGCTCTGATGACAAAATGTAGACTATGTTAATTTAGGCCTCTATCATTAGTCCTGAATTATTTAGTCTTCTTTCAACTTCCTAAGGTAACTTAGACCTTTGTATTGGTTTTGAGGTTAAGCTTTTGTTCTACTGCAAAAGACTTATGTTTTTGGGCCTATATAAAATTTTCTCCAACAATGATCCTGGATAGATCTTTGATGTACATTGTTCTTCTTTGCAAATTGTGAAACATACTCTCTGTCTAATGGTACTTTTGAGGCACTTTAGATACTAATAGGCCTATGGCCTAGTTTTGTAATTACTTCTAAAAATTTTGGCCTAAAAAAAAGGACTGAGGCCATTCGACCTTTGACACAAGCTTGTCAAAGATTTGGACTAGATATCTCACGGTTTTTCCATCCTTCTTTATAAGCAAGGGAACAAATCTTAGTCTTTCATTAGCGTCATTTTTGACCTTATAGGTAACTCTTTAACCATAGGCTTGCTACCATGTTGAATTTTACATGATTTCCTTTAATTGATAATTACTTCCAATGTTTATTTAGCTAATTCATCACATATTCAACATTAAGCAATTACACATAGAAAATATCCAGCAATTGACAATAACAACAATAGGAACATGAAGAGAGAAGCAAACGAAAGGAGACACAAAATTACCTTGGGAAAACCCCAAACCAGGGGAAAAACCTGTTGAGAAATCTATAGGGCAATGGATCGAATGATTTCTCTTTAGCTTCACAATTGTTGTGATATCTTTTCACTTTTTGTTACTTATTAGCTTCTTCTTGTATTATTATGTTATTCTTATCATCAAACAATTACCAAAACAAGAACATCAAACAATACACAAGAACACATGATATAGGCTTCAAGCCAGGGCCAAAACATCTCCACTTGAGAGAAAAACCCACAAGTCTCTTCTCTTCTTATATATTCTTCAATTGACGAATTCCAAGACCTCTAGACCAAGACGAATACTTCTTCAAGACCAAGTCCAACCTTCTATCCAAAACAAACCCAAACAAACCCAAGACAAACCCAGTCAAATCTCTTCCAGCAGCACAACTTCAACCCCCAACAACTAAATTTCAGCCTCTACTGCAGGTCTGAAATTTTCGGCCCTCCCAACAAAATTTGCTTCCACACGTGTGAGCTTTTTTTGGGCTTCCAAGACTTCCTCAGATCATTTCTTGACTTTTTCCTTCTTCTATGGCTTGAGGATGACCTAATGAGCCTTCCTTCGACCTTCTTTCTGCGCTTTCTCCAAGTTCGATCCTGGAACAACAAACACGTTAACCCAACAACATAAAATCTAGCTTCCTTCCTTCGCACATGTGAAGGGAGAGAGAGAAAATGGCCCAAACACTTGATCTTCGTCCTTTTCCTTTGTTGCTAGCCTCTTTCTTCTTCTTCACTTGATGGGAAAATGAAGTGTCTCTAGGAGGCTGAGTTCCCTTTTATATATACGCTTCCAAGGTGGACGAAGTTCCTCAAATTAGGTCGACTTGGTCTTCGAGGGTATTTTGACACTTTTAAATACAAAAATAATTCTTTTTACAAGTTACAATATTGAAGAGGGAGTCCATACAGGCTATTTGATCTTGATTTGAGTTTGTGGAAAACCTGTGATCAATTATGAAACCGACGTTTCGGACTACCTTGGTGAGTCCATCATCAGGGCAATGAGATAGTATTTGAGAAGAGAATGAATTTCAGAGTTTTATTAATAGTTGAAATTTTTTTTTTTTTTTTTAGATTTTGTTA
>APFE030244293.1:6492-25780 GCA_000404065.3 Pinus taeda
CACTAGGCTGAATGTGCTCTCTGAAATGTTGGTATAAAGGGTGGTGGTTTAAGGATGGCCACCAACACTGGAATGCTTAGTGCAGTTCCCGGAACTCTTCCAAAACTGGCTAGAAACTGAATTTTTCTGCTAGAGGAAGTGATCCTATTGTTTTAAAGAGGGAAAACTTCAACCAATAATGGGAGGTCTCACCCCACATAAAAGGGAGAACTTCAACCTGAAAAGGGAAGTCTCAACCTGTGATGGTTTAAGGATGACCAACAACTTTGGAATGCTTAATGCAATTCCTAGAACTCTTCCAAAACTGGCAAGAAGATAGAGTCTTCTGCTAGAGGAAGTGTTCTCAATTTTGTTCCCAGAACTCTTCCAAAGCTGGCAAGAAGCTGAAGTCTTCTGCTAGAGGAAGTTTCTCGGATTGCCCACTGAAGGCATGTTCACGGGCATCTTTGTCTCTGGCTACAACTCTGAAACTGGTGTGGCAGGTTGTGGCTCAGGCTCGCTTGATGTGGCTTTGAAGCTTGTAGATGACCATCATTTCCCCCCTGTCAAATACAAGGTGAGAGGATGGAGAAAACTCAACTGCAAGATTTTTCAATATTTTGGAACATGTTCTGACATGTGTTTGGAATATCTTCTTGGCTTTTGATGCCCATTGCCAAGAAGCGATCCATCCAAGATGAATCTTTGTTCTTGCAAGACGTTTATTTTTTAAGCATCTGTTTGAAGAATGACTGGTTTTATGACAGTGCTTACATGGATGAAGATCAAATCAGTGATCTTTCAGATGGCCAACTCGGTCACATTGTTGGCATTTCACATTCTGTTGTTGTTGTTGTTGCTGTGGAAGAGGGGCAGAGTCTGGAACAGCTGAAGCTAAACTGTCATGAGGAGCAGGTGAACTGTCATGAATAAATCCAGCACTCTGAAAATGGATGGGCTTGGCGTAGTCTGGAATATGAAAGGACAAGTCCTTGTCATATCCAAGACCAGTTCTGTGCTTGTTGTGGACAAGCTATTCCCAAGGTCTGACGATGGGCTTGGGAAGTGCAAATTGAGTTTCTACATCTGCATGTACAACTGCTGCTTTATTTGAATGAACTGTAACATCATCTACTTGCTGCTGATGGGTGGTTGTCTCAATGTTCTGAACAAAAATAGGTTCAGAATGATGTCTATTTTGATGTAGCTCTTCTTGCTGTAGCTGTGATTCAAGCTGCAAAAAATCGATATTTTCCTGTGCATTTTGTAGACATGTCTGAATTTCTGAGAGAAAATCCTTGCTGATTTTGACTGTATTATTCATAGTAGAGAGTATTAGATTGTCCACTAACTCTAATATTGCACCGATAGGTGCCATTTCTAACCTCAAAAAATAGTAAAACGATGAGGAAAAGATGGACACCAATTGCTCTTTTATATAAACTTATGGCAACAACTTCAAATCAATCGGCTTGCAGATTCAACAAAGAATGGTGCTATCCGGAAAACAGACTCTTCATTCAAAAATTGAATTTTTTTCAATTCACCATGCTCCACTCTTCAGCAGGATCCAACTACATTCACAAAACGCATCATCACTAGTTCCTGCCTCTCGAGTATTTTGTTACAAGGTACAGCTGCTCAAGGACAACTAGTCTAGCTGAATGTTTTAATTACATAATTACAAGATTCGCATTTGGAAAGCTTCCCTCCTCTCAAACCTACAAGTTGGTGCACTTGCCAGAACAAGCACTGCACTCAACACTCTTAGCACTTCACCAGGGCCTCCAACCAAAAGATCTTGGCAACTTAGACAATCAAGAAGCAATGTATCCACGGAAAACTCACTCGATTTCATCGTAGATTAACTCAAAATTGGAAATTTCGTTCAGAACAACGGATACCTTTCAGAAAAGGCAAGGGAGAGAAGAATATAATAACCACGAGACCCTTGCCTGCTAATATTAAATCGTAACTTGATATCTTTCTGTCAGAATTATCATCAAGAAATAAGCTTTCCCTGCAGAAAAACCCTAACCAAAAAAATTCTTAGATAGATTGAATTTTCTTTCCAGCAAAACAAGGCCGCAGATAATATTTAACAAGATCTTTTTATGGAAACTCACACTAATCAAAAAAATATATCTAGATTCCAAAGTTCAGCAAATGTCTCTCTGAAAATTAGCCCAAGCAGAACAAAAGCTTCTTCCTTCCTTTCAAATTTATAAAATCAATAGGTTTTCTCTTTCAACAGCAAAACTCTTCGCATGGCAGCCAAAGTTTAACCCATCCGCTCCCAGTTCAAAAATGTAGAACAAGCCCTAAATAAATCTTCGTTTAAGCATTTTTTGCACAAATCTGATCTCAGGACTTTTTAAAAAAAATTGAAACCTCAAATCTTTTGTTTTTACGGACAAGAACTCCAAAACATCTGTAATATAGGAATATTATGACGATTATTCTCTATAATTCTTTACCGAAATCCGAATATTGAGGTAAGACTTGCAATAGGAATTCCCGATACCACACAGTTACAGGCTTCGCAGACTGTTCGCTGGACTTGAGCAACAGGATTTCCAAGCCTTCGAAGCTCGATGATGGAAAAAGGAACGCAGTGGTAATGGATGATCTTGAAGAGAGAAGCAGAATCCGACTTATTCTTTTGGGTATTCTGAACTTCACGGACGGACTGTGGTTGTGCTTCGGAGAGGAACGGATAATTATCTTCACAACGAGCCACAGGGATAGGCTGGACCCTCCACTGTTGAGATCCAACAGGGTGGATATGCACATACAGTTACAGGCTTCACAGAGCACACAGCACTCACAAGCACGCTCTAGCCCTAAATTTGGCGTAACTATTATGAAATAATTATTAATCAGTGACCTATACACAACTTTTCACTGCTATGCTGATCCCTTTCCTTTGGACAAATTATATGCACTCTACGTAGCTGCAACGAGAATATGATAGTTCTTTACTTCATTGTAATTATTTTATTTTCGAACCCAAAACCAAACTTAAACCTAATCTTTCTTATGAACCCTCCATATATCTCATGGCCCTCTGTCATGCCCGTGGAATTGAAATATGCACATAATTGAGTAGGAACAGTTACTCTATTCACGCACCAATGGCAAAGACATATTGTGCCCAAAAGGAGTTCTTTGGCAGCTGCGACATAATTGATGTGCAGAGTAGTTCATTTAATCAGACCAAGATGACAAATAAGGCATTTTAACGCACAAAGAATACAATTGGATGCTCGACTACACGTTTTGCAAAGAGACAAAGAAGTCATTTGGGACAGAAAAATTCTAAATTAAGACCTGTGGCTTTCATAATATATAGAAACACACACTGAAACGCTGGAAGGTTGACCAAAATAGCATAAAGAGTTTTTACTCATGAAACGATGCTAGGGACTAGAGGTATGATCAACTCGCAGGTCAGACTGACATCGTTCAGTACATAAATGAATGTTGCCAGCAGACGTTACTCAACAACCATTCGAAATTTCAACATTGATGTTGTCCATACTCAGATGTTAAACTCGCCATCAACCAAGTAACAAAGTGTGTTACTGTCCTTTCTGTGTCCGTTGTCACCATGTTTTCACTGCGTAGAGCAGCCACACCATTACGCAGAAGGCCTTCAGTTCATATCCAGCAGGGTATTGTGCAACATGTCAGGCCATCATTCAATGTTTCAGGCCATCATTCAACGTTTCAATAGTGAGTTTGCAGCCGAGGCAGCGCTGGAAAGGCAGTGCGTTATAGACAGAGATGAATTTGCAGAGAATATGAAACGGTTTTGAAGTCTGAGCGTATTCAACTGAACAGGGTGCAGGAATTATAAATAGAATATGTCAGGGTAGCGCAGGTGGGAGACAGAGTGCAGGTATGGCAGACAAAATTAATGGAGCATTACAGGTAATGGGCAGAACTGACATATATATAGAGACCACAAAACAAGTGGCTCAGATTGGAGCAGGACCAGCAATCGCCCGCTCTAATACCATGTTAAACACACATGGACAGCAAGAGAGATATGAAAGATAAAACATGCGATACAATTTTTATTGACAAATGATATACATTTATAATACATTATGTGACTCTTGGGTTTCACATCCCAAGGTCTCTTGGACTCATTTTTTCCATTCGGCTTCCACACTAACCTATTGAGGATTAGGTGTCCAACACCTTTACACTTTCATTCCTATAAAGGAGGCCATTGATGTCATCAACCGACTCATGGACCCTGACACCACTCAATTAGTTGAGATCTATCTCACTTCCATTTTTTTCAAATTCTAAGGTGAGTTCTATGAACAGACCTGTGGTGTTGCCATGGGATACCCCCTGTCCCCTATTGTTGCTAATATTTTTATCGAAGATTTTGAATCCAAGGCTTTGGCCTTAGCTCATCTCTTGCACAAGCTTTGGAAGATATTTGTGGATGACACGGGTGTCATCTAGTCTCATGGCCAAGAAGAGTTGGATCTTTTCTTCCAGCATCTCAACAATAATCCTCCTCCATAAAGTTCACTATGGAGAAAGAAGCCGATGGATGCCTACCTTTCCTCGATGTTTTCATTTTGAAGAATTATGAAGGTTCTTTCTCCCACCAAATATTTCAAAATAAAACTCATACTTAGCAGTACCTTCATGCCAGCTCCTATCATTTTCCTGCTCAAAAGTAGGGCGTTGTCAACACGCTAGCTACTCGTCCACTGAGAATCTCCAATAAAAAGAGCCTTGATAAAGGGAAGGCCCATCTCCTTATTTTTTTTTTTAATAATGGTTATAGTAGGCACCTCGGTCAGAAAGATTTCCTTACAGCCAACAAGAATTCATTGGTTAAGAAATACCCTGAAAATTGAGTCTCTAGGGTTCATCTCCCTTTCATCCAGGGGACTACTGATAAGATTGCAAGGATTCTTAGGAAGGATAATGTTACCTTTACCTTTAGACCCCTTAACACCATCTGTAGCTCCCTTCAATCGGTAAAATATTGGTTGACCCCAAGGACATGAAAGGTGTCTATGTTATTCCTTGCTCCTATGGGACCCCCTATGTTGGTGAGACTGGTCATTCTATTAATCAAAGGATTAATGAGCACTTAGTTGACATAAAACATGGGAGGACCTAGCCTTCCGCCTTGGCAGAACACGTGGAGAAGACTAAGCACCATTTATGTATTGAGGAGGCCCGTGTTATTACCAAGGTTGTGCAGTTTCATTATCGGAAATCTAGGGAAGCCATAGAGATTGAAAAAAGGCCAAGCAATCTCAATAGAGATGACAACTAGAAAATTAACAGTTGTTGGATCCCTGCCCTTTCATGTTAGTTGTTCCTCTCCCCCCTCCCCCCCTCCACCCCCAACCTGACCTTGTGTTGTTCTTTTTGTGAAGTCTTCTTTGTTTTTTCCCCCTCGTCCTCTGGATTGTTTGTGTTTCTTTTTTCTTCCCTCTCGTATCTTTAATTTTTATGTTTTATACAAATTCTCTTGCTCTCTTTCACTCCTAGATTTAAAATAAGAACAAAATGTTTGTATAAGCAATAAAAATCCTTTTATTTTTTTTATTTTTTTTTAATTTCTAGTGAAATCGGCAACAACGGTGGTATTGTACTCGCATTACATGGGGTCAAATCCCACCCGCTGCCACTATAACCTCTAGGAGGAACCGCCCAGCCCACAAGAATGGCCCTCAGGTTAAGACGAGACTTGAACCCATGACCTACACAGTGGCACGAACAACTTAACAAACAGTCTGTTGGCCACAGGACCAAACCCATGCGGGCATAAAAATCCTTTTAGTTAACATTATTGGATAAATAAGTAAAATAAAAATGTTTTGTACCTAAACATTGACGAAGGAATTTCTAAGATGTGAACTACTTACCTTACCAACCCTTTGGATAGAATTAAATAAAATTAATAATTAATTAACTAACGAATTAAAATAAGTTATTTTCTTTCTCATTGATTCTTCAATGATTTAATTAGGAAAAAATTGGCTTCATATTCAATTCTGTCAAATTCCTTAAATTTATTAGGAGGTTAATTATTTAACTAATTAATTAAAAAAAAATATTACTATTATTTCATATAATATTAATGATTTAAGTTTGTATTTATTTAGATAGTTTACAATATAAAACAATCTATTTATAGGTTTTCAACAATTACGTTCTATGGTATAACTATAAAAAAACTAACTTACAATTAATTAAATAACTATTTAATTATATAATTTTAAAATAAACCTATTAATAAATAACTAAACACAAACATTACCTTTATTCAAATATGGTAATAAATACAAAAAACCAACTTACAAATTAATTAACTAATTATATCTTTTCATGTCCCCATCCGTTGGTCCAGTCTAGTTGGCCAGGCAAATATAGTCGTTTCCTTGTCAAATATAGTCGTTGATCCAGTCTACTTACCCAGTCCAATATAGTCATTTCCTAGTCAAATATAGCTGTTGAATGATCTGCTTTCTATATTTAACATGCAGCCATGATCTAGTTCTTAAACTTGTCGTGATGACGAACCACACTCGTTGGTTCAAAATGCATCAACAAATGTATTATAATGTGATTTACGCTGAAAACGCGTCCCAAAAAATATCAATGCTCTGTTGTGGAGAACGATGAAATCAAGAGGAATATTTATGATTTGTGGTAGAAATAGCACATCAGACCAAGTTCATCACCCTATGTGGGCCTAATCATGTTGGTACAGAAGAAGGACAGGACCTAGAGACTCTGTATTGACTATCGAGCACTAAATAAGATCATTTTCTGGAATAGGTATCCAATCCCATGGATTGATGACCTTCTGAACTAGGTCAAGGGGGTCAAATATTTCAGCAAGATTGACTTGAAGTCTGGTTATCACTAGGTACCAATCGAACCCTTTGATGTGTGGAATACTACCTTCAAATCCAAGGAGGGCCTTTTCAAATGGTTGGTCATGCCTTTCGAGTTAAAAAATACCCCCGCGACCTTCATGAGGTTGATGGATGATATCTTGTGGCCCTTCACCAACTCATTTGTGGTAATGTATTTTGACGGTATCCTAATCTTCAGCCAGAGTTGGGAAGAGAACCTCCACCATATTCGATAAGTCCTCCAAACTCTGTGACAACACAAATTGTGTGCTAATTTGGAGAAATGCACTTTTGGTATAACTGAGGTTCAATATCTATGGTACATCATTGATGAGCGGGGTGTGCATGTGTACCCATCCAAGATACAAGTTATTCAAGATTGATCAACCCCAACCACTCTAACAATGCTTTGCATCTTTTTGGGTCTTTCCAATTTCTACCACAGGTTCATGTTGGGGTTCTCTCATTTCACTTGGCCTTTGATTCAAGTCACCAAGGGTGGAGCAAAAGAAAATTTATTTTTTATCTGAATCCCAACAGAAGGCATTTTTTGAATTGAAGCATCACCTATTCTCTACACTATTGCTCACATTACCACACCTGCAACAACCATTTTAGATTGAGACATATGCCTCTAACTAGTTATTGGTGTATTTATTACTCAACAAGGGCATCCAGTGTCCTATTACAGTGAAACACTTTTAAACACAGTCTAAAAGTATCCCACCTATGACAAAGAGATTTATTCCATTGTGCATGCCTACTGATAATGGAAGCATTACATTATGGGAAAGGAAATGGTCATCCACACAAACCATCGGCCCTTGTAGTTCATACAGACACAAGGAAATGTGCAAAACAATTACCATCAGAAATGGTCCACATACCTACAACAGTTTCCATTTGAACATTAACTACAATAACGACATCACCAATAATGTTGCAAATTGCCTCAGCTGACCTTCGGTCATGGCATTGACCACTATGCTCGATTCTTATGGACACTAGACTTTGAGGTGGATGCATATATACAAGAGGGATCCAGAATTTAGCAACACATACCAAATGCTCCTCGAAGGTAAGCAAGTTCTTGATTTTCACCTCCATGGTGCACTATTATGCAACCTAGGATGCCTTTGTGTTCCTTGAAGTGCGTGTTCCAAGATGATTTGAGAGGCACACTATAGTTGAGTCACTGGAAAGATCAGAGTAGAGAAAATAGTGGCAATGTTGCAAAAGTATTTTTATTGGCCAAAACTTCAATAAGATGTTGGGAAGTACATCAGATCATGCACTGTCTGTGTCATTGCCAAATTGACCATTAAGAAGAAAGGCCTATATACTCCTTTGCATACTCCTAGTCATACTTGGGAATCCATCTCCAAGGATTACATATTGGGCTTTCCTTCTACTATGCATGGCAGTGACTGCATTTTCATGTTCGTCAACAAATTCTCTAAGATGGCCATTATGGGGGCCTATAAGAAGAGTATCATAGTAGAAACCACTGCTAAGATCTTCTTTGAATGAGTGTGGGTACGCTTTGGAATCCCACAGTCCATTATCTCAAATTGGGATAGTAGATTCCTGAGTACATTTTGGTCAATCCTTTGGCCAATGTTGGATACCAAGCTCACTAAGTCTACGAGCTTCCACCCCCAAACTAATGGAAAAATAGGTCATCAGCAAGATGATCCTGCACATTTTTCACATGTACAACTTGAAGCATCCACACACATGTGTTGAAATACTCCCCTATGTCGAGCACAGTTACAACAAAGCTCTCCATATCTCAACTAGCCACAACCCCTTTCAGGTGGGGTTTGGATTCCAACCACTATGTCCCATTGATGTGGTCATACCATTTGCAACTACTCAAGCATATTTAGTTCGTGTACAAGTTGAAGGTGACAAGGCTAACAACTTCATTGAGCACATTCATCACATATTCCAACAGGTCCATGACATATTGGACAAAGTTAATGCTAAGTACAAGCAACATCATGATTGGCATTGGGTATCACACAAGTCCTAGGTGGGTGACAAAGTTTGGCTACATCTACAAAAGGAGCGCCTCGCTGGGCCCCACCGGAAACTTTGCCTTCTCCGATGTGGGTCGTACACCATCACCAAGGCTATAAGGGACAATGCCTTAGAGCTCATAATTCTACCATTCCTTGGCCTACACCCAGTATTCAATGTGGACCAATTGTGATCACACTTTTCCCCATTGTTGGAAACCTTGAATGTTGATGAGAAACTAACACCAACATAGCTCAACCCAAGACTCATTGAGTAGGCCACAACTGACAAGATCATGGACACATGGATCAAGAAAACTCACTAGAAGAGGGTCTAGATATATCGAGCTATCAAAGAAATCCAGCTCCTTCACCAGAGCAAGTGGTTCACTAGGCACCAAGTTCAACAAAAATTTCCTCACCTCATGGAGGCTCTGCATGAAATGTGGACCATATCTTCCTAAGGGGGGAGGACTAATCTAGGTGGATATTGGTGTCCACCTACCTATTCCACCTATACCTCTAATTAGTTTCATTTGTTTCCTTTATTATAGAAACATTTTTTTAGTAGTTTTTTGGGTCCATAACTTTTGAAGTTGTTTTGACCCCCTAAACTACAGTTTTTTGAGGTTCGCAGTAGACTCGTATCCATGGGTAAGGGTTCGCATAAAATCCTATGGTACTTATAGATATATTTCTAGTGAGGTATCTGACATGCCAAGCAGAGAGAATATGACCATGTTACGACCCGGGGAAGTTGGATGCACAACTAACCCCAACGAGGCCACAAACTCTTGGTGATCCATCTTTTGGGGTTAGGGTTTTCAATGTTTAGGATTTTCCTTTGTTGTTCAATAATAATAATTCCCTTGAACCTCATTATAACATAGTTCACATGCATGTAGCCTCCACATATCTTCTTATAGATAAGCTACTATTTTTTAGCTAGTTTATTTCCATTTTGTATCTAATCATATTTTAGTTCTTTGATATTAATGAAATGAAGTTTATTTATGCTGCATCTATGTGTTTATGTTTGTATTTATATTCTATTGCATTCTCACATAAGTCTAGATCACATGTGGCCACCTGTATGGAACCCTATTATAAATCATGTACTAAACTTGTCGACCATCAATGACAAATTTGTCATAATTCTATAAAGAAAATGTCACCGATTTGTGACCACTTAACCTATAATAATTTTCTATGCTTGTAAAATAGTTGTAAGAAACCCTCTGGTCCACTAATTCACTTATAGTGGCATGTTGTACCTATTATAACCTTTCCACTTGCTTGTGACTACCTAGTACAACATGTTACCTATTTGCATCCAATTCACCTATTAATAAAACTCATACATAATATTTTTGTAAGGTACGCACATTTAATCCATGGGAGCCTCGCTAACTTCCACACCTATGGATAATTCTTGTTATCAATTGTTGAATATTATCACGATTCAGTACATGTTTTGTAGCCACCATCTTTATTTTTCAATACTTAACCTATGTCCATGCACACTTATATTAATATATCTTAGAACACTAAATAATATTTTGACTAATAAATTTACCAGAACCAATCTTGAGTTATGGGATAGTTAGCAATAATTTTTATGCCCATAAAACCAACAATCAACCCACAACTATTATATTCTTACAAATTACAAACCATATATCCCAATGTGCAAGAATAATGTATGTAACAGAATCAATACTTTTCTTGCAAGAGTTGATGGAACACTGACTCCATGGCTATTTGAGACATTAACTAGAGCCACCTAGGATCTTAGAGCCACCAGAGCCCCTAGAGCTTCTTAAGAGCTCATACAAATACTAGATGCATCCAATTCAACACGATTAACTCAATAATCATACCCTAGTCAATTATAGAGTCCAATCACAAATATCACCGACTAATTCTCATTGAACTAAGTTGCCCCTAGAACTCCATAGTTACCATAGCTATAATCCAGAGCTCTAAGATCTTAGAGCCACCTAGCTTCTCAACCAAGATGCACCAAATCAAGTGTGATTAATTGAATAATCACACTTTTGTCAGTTTTATAATTCAACCCCAGAACTCACTAGTTAATAAATCACTGACTCATTCATTTCCTTGGTATGCCCTAAGGTCTTAGTTCTTTAGCATGTACCTATAATATTCAACAAATAAACTAGCACATTATACTCATGCCTATACCTTAGATATTGTATCCTTAAGCATTCCAATTTATAACTGAAACACATGAAGTCATAATACAATATAATAGTGTAAACACTTATCTATAAGATTTGTTGAGTTGTCTTCATGTGTATCCACTTACCCATCACTAGATACATATTTAGTAACCTTCACCAGCTAGGGTACCAAGCCACAATCGCCTCCAATTTGTTGTTTTTCCAGGGGCTCCAAGTATCCTTCAGGCCCTTAAATAATCATTTTTTCATTCCAACACATTAGTCATGATGTCTAGTTGCACTTTCCCTTTCAGGCTCAGGCACCCCCTTCTTTCACTATCAGTCCCTTGGGTGATCCGTCTTGCCAAGGTCTTCATGTGAAAGAAGAGTGAAATCCAAAAGGTTTGTGCCTTCATAAGGTGGTTGTCCTAATAGGTTCATAATCATCAGCATAACAACCAAGATTAATTTCCAACCATCTACTTAATTAATACTACAACAAAATTTTGTCCAACAAATTGAAATTAACAAACACATGCTTATCCAACATGCACATATTTATATATACCATACATAAATTTATACATCATATTCAATTTTAAAGATTAAAGAAATTTTCCTAATCAACTTCTTTGTAGCAAGAAGTCCATATCATGGTTGTCTATTTAAATTTACTAGCCACCTTTTCTCTTTATAGTTGTTACTATTACATCTATACATGTACTTACTTCTACATCATACTGGCAACTAATTAACCATTTCTTTTCTGCGCAACTCCCATGTCATTGTTACAAGTCATTATGGACCTCTAACTTTTTTGGGACATCTTCTTCAATATTTCCTAACCAAATCCCAATTCTAGGTTCACCAGCATGTTCTTCTAGACATTAGCTTTATTTTGGCTATTCACTTGCCAATTTATGATTGTTGGGCTAAAAGATATGCCCTTTAGAAGTTCTGACAAGATTGTTTTCTTTCCAATAGCTACAATTTATTGTGAAGTTATTTCCCAAAATTTTCATCCCAATTCGAATTCTGGATTTTTCAGAGTGTTTTCCT
Organism: Pinus taeda; assembly: GCA_000404065.3. Lineage (NCBI taxonomy): Eukaryota > Viridiplantae > Streptophyta > Pinopsida > Pinales > Pinaceae > Pinus > Pinus taeda. The sequence continues at coordinate 18,640 of APFE030244293.1, forward strand.
CATCAACAACTCTTTATTGACTACTTTTTTATGTCATTCTGACCTCTGGGTTGTAAGTTATGTGTTGTAGATTACTACATCTTGTTAGGCCCCTTTTTGCCCATTTAGCATACATGTAACTTTATCTCAATTTGTTCCCAAATTCATGGCCTTATACTAAAACTTTGGGTGGGTAATTGAAACCTATTCAAAAAATATTTTCTTTTAACTATTCATAGGTCAAAATCCAATTTACAGGATGAAAATTGTGGCCCTTTGAAGTTCAAGGATATTTCCTCATTCTTTCTATACCTAAACCTGCAATTTTTTTCTCCCCCTATAGACCTATGACTTCCCTTTTCTAGCCGATAATTAATTATCTGGGGCATATAAACCCCCTTACCAGCTTGGTAACTCTTCCTTATTCTACTTAGAATTCCTTCAAATCTCATTCGAGGTGATTTGGTTTAGTAGCTCTATTTCTCCTATGGCTAGCATGGCAGTGCTATTCTAACCATAAACCCTAATTATTATGATTTCGATTATATATATTATTAGATATATATATAATCTTACCACAAATGAGCTCGAGGTTCGTACCAAGCTCCATATGTCCACATCTTACAACAAGTCATTTAAAATATAAAAACATATATATTTGAAATAAAGAAGCACCGCCATTACATTATATATATCGAGCATAAATATTTGAAACAGAGTTGGCCCTCCCATAACCATGCGCTCGACCTTGGAATGTAAAATTACGAGGGTCCCATTGTAAGCATTAAAATATACATTAAAAACTATGGCCTTAACATTCCCATAGGTTAATGTATGTTAGAATTATTTGAAAATGCAATATATATAAATTTATAAAAATAAAAAGGGCACAAAACCCATCCATACCAAGCTCGCAGTTCCTTCCTTATTCTTACACCCAAATATTATAAATGCTAAAAAAAAATAACGCGTTTAAACGTGGAGTGGGCCTTCCATGACCCCTCGATACACTCATGGGACTACCTCCATGTGGGCCTACCACTCGTTCAACGTGCCCGCGACTGGTCATACCCCTCATGACGGTTATACATCGCTATGAGCATAAGGGTCATGGTAATCACCACTCCACCATCGCCACTCCCCTTGGCAGCCTTGCACCAATCCATGGTTCCATGCCTTCGTGGCCTCATAGCCCATCATGCCCTTCGTGGTCGTCAATATCCCGCTACAGCCTTCGTGACCCAGACCTCCAACACACTCTCCCACCGACGCACGATGCACATAATATATATGTATATTTTATTAAACGTTATTGTTATCTTTTTACTTTTTTAAAATTATTCATACTATGATATTAGTATAGATTTATCTTAAACACAGAGCTAACATGAGTTGAGGGGATTCATTTTCTTCACTTGCAAATTTTTTTATGAGTAGATATTATTTAAATGTTTTTTTGGTCAACATAAACAAAATTTCAACTTTGTTGACGCCAAATGGTCAAGGTTTTTCAATATCTGGTCACAAAAACAAACAACGACTGGGCTTGGGGCTCTTGGCATGACCACCCTTACTTACTTACTCACCTCACTCACGAACTTACTGGGCACATAGCAACATGAAGAGCTCTAGTTCCTCCCCAGAGAGAAACTTCCATCGCTGAGAGGAAGGTAAGAGATGTTATCCAAGCTTATTGAGTTAGCTTATCGACTTAGTTCCTCGAGTTACCACTATATTATATACGAGTCGATTGTTTACGTATTGTACGGAAAGATATATTGACCAAGATCGGTAGCGAAGGAATGACTCTTCTATTCATTATGTATTAACAACGGTTGGTTCTGATCCTGTTTGTTGTGCCAGAACTGGTGACAATACTCGAATTGATCCGATCGCCTTCTTTCTTTCTTCCATCCTAGTATGCATGGGGGTCTGCATCTTAACAATTAGCTGCATTCCGAACCCCTTGGCTTCGCACTGGGCCATGTCAGCCTTTAGAGGGAGAAAATGGCAGTGATTCTCCCCCACATCTTGTAATAGTCTTACCATCATTCCTTGCAAGCTAAAAGATTACACATCATACTACGTTGTAAAATGAACCTCTTGGCTCAATAAAAATTACATTATATATGCATATATAATTTAAAAAACCAAACTCCCGCCACCCCACACATATATACCTTATATAAGCATAACATTATTCAAACAATCATCAAACCCTTTTTAGAGAACCCTTTGGACTTAGCACTTGAGACCCAAACATATTTTTCATATAACATGGTTCTTTTATATATACAAAATATATATGCTTATACACATATATAAATGTACCATATATAATGGAAATTACAATTAAAATTAAAATTTAGAAATGGAACTCCTTTCAACTTCATACTTTCTAGACCCCTTCGTTCCTCAAACAGGTTTCAAATAAGTGAATATATTATTTTACCCCAATTTAACACCATGCATTTGATGGGGAAGCTGAAAAACATATGTTTAGCACACAATTTACATAACATGTATACCCCTCAACTTCGTACCTCTTTCAAGACGTCATCACCTTAGTCCCTTCGGCCTATGTCAGACATTCGATGTGGAGGTTATATGGTTATAACCCTTTAAATAAAAATTTTGAACCCCAATTCGAATTTAATACTATTGACCATTTCCATATAAGGAGATTTGATTTATTATACATATATAATCACATGTAAATTAAAATTAACATTTAAAAATTATAAAAAAATAAAAGCGCTCTTTTTTCATGGAGGTAATACTTGAGCAAACATTTTACCCCTTTCAAATTATAATCATTCAATTTAAACCAATTAATTCTTACTGTGCTTTTCTTGGCAATTATAATTCAATTATGAGGTGAATTTGCACCATTCTAGTTAACAATATTTTTGTCAAACCATTGATGAATCACATGTAAACCTTCAACTTTGGCTTAAATTTGATCCAATCAAGCTCGAAAGCCTTCAAATATCTCTCTCTAATTTCTTTTGAAACTTTTCCAAGTATCCCCTGGTGGCATTGGTTTTCAAAATATAGCAATTTTTGTTAATTCCACTTTTCACACTTTTGTTAAACACATGGTGGACAACCAAAAACTTTATGAAATTTTTCCTTTATTTGCTCCAACTTTGGCCAAATTTAGATGTAGTGTTGAAATTGGGCTCTAATACCATATTGTAATTTCCCAGGACACCATTTAGGCAACACTATGTCACCATAACCAAAATTCATTGATTAGATTGACCAATATTTAAGGGAAAGCATACATAATCTAGGAATCCCATTAATTTACCCAAACCTCCATTGGATACATTAATGTTCTAAAAAGCTTCATGGTTTATAATGTCTTGTGCATGAGTCATGGGTGACAGCCAAAACCACAACCACAACTAGCACTTCATGGATTAAAGTCACCAACAATTCCATGGAAGATCATAAACCATAATTATCGTTATTAACCTCAACCCTCTTCTAGATCTCATCCATAATTATATTATCTGTATTTTGACCTTATCTTTGTATTTATTAACAATAGATAATTATGTAATTATAATACACCACACACATAAAAATATATATATACCAGCAGTGAATTAATCATATTAGCATGGAACCCCAACTATGGTTTATAGTAAAAATGCACATAAATATCAAATTTGGCACATAAGCACACAATGGCACAATACATAACCAAGAATACTTATTTTTAATAAAAAGATAAACTGGTTATGGGTTCCTTAAGTTTTTCCCTACCATAGACCATGTGGTTCACCAATTTCAACCATGAGTCACCCCCTAGCTAGGGCTACAACTCCATGTCAACAGTAACTAAAATCATCCATACACCCATCTCCAAGATGCCAACCGGCCAACAACCAAGTTGTTTCAGGCCTCCAGGCACCCTCTAGGCCAACAAACTGTCATAAATATGAGTTGGTCAATTTCACCACCTGGTTTCTCAAGACCAAAGTCTAAAACCATTATCCTCCTCAAAGTGATGATCATCTGAAAGATAATCCATAATAATGCTTGGGGGAAAGTATCTAATATATATATATATATATATATAATTAATAGATACGCTTTTCCCACTACATGGATTTCTTTGTCATGTGGCACTCCTGAAGCCATAGGGGCCCCAAGTGCCCTTTATCACCGACATTTGTCGCCAACACAAAATTTCCCATCACCGTTGAGTCACACCACCCATCATACTCTTTTAACATGGAGAACCCTGTGACCAACGTATTTTATTATTATTAATATTCAATTACAATATAATTACCAATTTAGGCTCCAAGACCTCACAACCATTAAATGCATATAAATCCTGATATGTTTGCCCCACCATTATTTAATATGGCTACATGGGCACGTAGGCCTCATCATATACATTTCGGCTCAACAACCTAATAATCCAAAGTATCTAACTCACCAACCTAATGTTATTGTGTATTATTTACATAGGCGCTTTGTCCTTATCATGTAACACTCATCCCACTGGCCAAACCATGAGATACTTCGAGAGATACCCGTGCCTCAGTATCTAAATATACATGTACAACTCAGGGGGACGTAAAAGGGGTATTACACTCCCACATTCAAAAAAATTGAAAGGGAGATTAACTTTGAATCTTCAGTTTATCCTCTTCAACTTTTGTTATGAAACCAGCTCACAAAAAGATAGAAAAGATAGATCAACACCTTAGAATTCAACCTCTTCGAGGGGACAACCTCCTTTACATTACACAAATGAATGATTATTTTATGATTCAAATGAAGAAATCTCCTTTCTATATATAGGAGTCTAAGAAGTCACAATATAACCTAGCTAACCTAACAATAATAATATAAAGGCACAAAAATAACAATAGAGGGATTCTATGGGGCATAGTAATAACAATATGGCGACAACAGGGGCACAATAATATTAATAAGGGATACAACTACAATAGTAATGGGGTAATCACTAATATTATAGGGACCTAACATGCCCCTCTCCTTCAGAAAAGTGTTGTCCTCAATTCTTGAGTAGTTCTGGATGCTTTTGTATAAAATTCTCATCCTCCCATGTGGAATCTTCAGCAAATAAGTTCTTCCGCTTGATGAGACACTCCGAAATTGATCGATTTCGTAGCTGTCGAATTCTTGTTTCTATGACTGCTTCCGGTTCCAATATAATTTTTCCTTCCTCATCAAGTTCTAGCAATATTGTTTGAACTGGGAGCTTGTCGCTTATAAACTTCTTTAAACATGAAACATGGAAAATTGGGTGCACTCGAGAAGTCGTAGGAAGCTCCAATTTGTATGCCATAGTACCAATCTTTTGCAACACCTTGTACGGACCATACTACTTTGGTGATAATTTATTATCCTTCTTAGCTTGCTTGAGGGACATTTGTTTATATGGCTGTAGCCGTAGCACTACCAAATCACCTACATCAAAACTTCTTTCGCTGCGATGTTGATCTCCCTGTTGTTTCATTCTATTTTGAGCCAGCACGAGGTTATCCTTTAAGAGTTGGAGAACTTGTTGTTTATGCTCGATGTGATGTTCCACTGTTTGAACCTTAGAATTTTCTCTTAAATATGATGTGATGGACAGTGGCTGATATCCATAAAGTGCCATAAATGGGGTCATTTTTGTTGTTGTATGGAAGGAAGTGTTATACCACCATTTAGCTCGAGGCAACCATCCATTGTGTCTATTTATCAGATATAAAGCAACGAAGATATCCTTCCAAACATTTGTTTACTATCTCAGTTTTCCCATCAGATTGAGGATGATAAGATGAGCTATGAGCTAACGGAGTACCAAGACAAGAAAATAATTCTGTCCAAAAATTTCCAGTGAAAATGGGATCTCTGTCACTTACAATAATCTTTGGGTTTCCATGTAGCTTTTGAATTGTTTCCATAAATGCAGTAGAAACTGTACTGGCTTTAAATGGATGTGATAATGCACAAAAGTGTGCATACTTGGTAAGTCTGTCAACTACCACCATGATGACACTCTTTCCCTCAGACTTGGGTAAACCTGTGATAAAAACCATTGAAACCTCCTCCCAACGTTGGCTTGGAATGGATAAAGGTTGTAATAGACCCGGTGTCTTAATTGTTTCAACTTTTGTTGGAAAACCAAACATTCCGCCACAAACTTTTGAATATCTGATTTAAGGCCATCCCAAAAAAAAATTCTTCTTAACCCTGTGGTAAGTTTTTAAAAATCCTGAGTGCCCTCCTAAGGGAGAAGTGTGCAATTCCATAAGAATCTTTTGTTTTAGCTGGGAATTCTTACAGAGGCATAAGCGATCTTTGTACCATAACGAATCATTTTTCCAACTAAATGTATCAGACGTACTGGAATCTTGTTGTAACTTTCGAATAAGTGCCCCTACTTCTTCGTCATTCTTCCATTCCTCCCTTGCTTCGTTTATCCAATCTGTTTGGATAATAGAAATGGAACACAACAATGCTTCCACATCCTCACCCTTTCTTGAGAGTGCATCTGCCACCACATTTTTCTTCCCTTTTTTGTAGATGATTTCAAATTCATAACCCAACATCTTTGTCACCCACTTTTGTTGCTCTTCAGAGGATAATATTTGTTCTAAAAAGTATTTAAGGCTATCATGATCTGTTTTTACCTTGAAGTGTCTTCCCATTAGGTAGAGTTGCCATTTCTTAAGTGCATGGAGTATTGCCAACATTTCCTTCTTGTAAATAGCTTTGTGTAAAAAATTTCCCTTGATTGGATGACTTTCAAAAGCAATGGGTCTTTCATCTTGCATTAGAACAACACCAATTTTGTGAAGTCCAATGTAGCTAAGACTGGTGCTTGGCACATTACCTCTTTAAGATGTTCGAAGGCCTTTGTTTCTTCTGGAGTCCATGAAAATTCATCTCTCTTCCATAATGTTGTTAGAGGTGCTACTATTCTCCCATAATTCTTAACAAACTTGCAATAATACCCTGTCAACCCAAGAAATCCTCACAGATGCTTTATGGATGTGGGGGTTTTCCATTCCTTAATGGCTTTAATTTTGCGAGGGTCTACCTTAACTCCTTCATGAGATACAATATGACCTAGATATTCCACCTCTTGTACTCCAAAGAAAAATTTGGATCTTTTTGCATATAA
>APFE030244298.1:0-29290 GCA_000404065.3 Pinus taeda
TTTACTTAACTATAACTATGACTCGATCCTATTACATAAATAAGGGGGTTAGGGTGGGACCCTAACATGCCCTCCCCCTTAAGAATAGCCTTGTCCTCAAGGCTGAAGCTATGGAAACTGCTGAAGAATAGTGGTTGGTTCCCAGGTTGCATCTTCCGGAGAGGTGTCTTTCCACTTGACGAGGACTTCCTTGATCATGTGGCCACGCAGGTGCCGTTCTTGTGTGTCTAGGACCTGTTCAGGTTGGAGCCAGATTGACCCTTCTTCATCCAATTCAGGTAGACTGGTTTGAATTCTGCAATTGTTCCCAATCACTTTCTTGAGGCATGAGACACGGAAAACTGGATGGATTTTTGCAGTGGGTGGCAAAGCTAGCTTGTAGGCCACTTCTCCAATGCGCTGAAGTACTTGATACGGTCCGTAGAATTTTGGAGATAGTTTCTGACAACCCTTGTCTTTGAGTGGTGTTTGCTTATATGGTTGCAGTCTCAAAAAGACCTGATCCCCTTCTTGAAATTGGCGCTCTGAGCGATGCTGATCGACCTGTTGCTTCATGCGGTTTTGAGCTTGATGAAGATTCTCTCTAAGATGGGCGAGTATGGTTGTGCAGTTTTGTAGGAGTTGATCCACTGCTTGTACCTTTGAGCACCCCTTGATATAAGAAGTAGGGGAAGGAAGGAGTTGACCATAAACGGCTTCATAGGGAGTCACTTTGGTGGTGGCATGATAGTTGGTGTTATACCACCATTCAGCTAGAGGTAACCACTGTACCCAAAGATGTTGCTTTTCTAAAGTGAAACACCTAAGGTAGGTTTCCAGACATTTGTTGACAGCTTCAGTTTGACCATCCGTTTGTGGATGATAGGAAGTACTGAGTTTTAGTTGGGTGCCCTGTAGCCTGAAGAGTTCCTGCCAAAAATTACTAGTGAAGATCGGGTCACGATTAGACACAATAGAAGTGGGCATGCCATGCAATTTGAAGATCTTATCCATGAAAGATTGAGCGACCAAATTCGGTGTAAAAGGGTGGGGTAGGGCGCAAAAATGAGCATACTTAGAAAGTCAGTCCACAACCACCATGATGACTGACTTGTTTCCTGACTTTGGAAGACCTGTAATGAAATCCATAGAAACCTCCATCCATATTGATGCAGGAATGGGCAATGGTTGTAATGTGCCTGATGCTTTGACTGTCTCCCCTTTGTGGCGCTGACAGATATCGCATTCCGCTACAAAAGTAAGGATGTCCTTTTTCATGCCTATCCAAAAAAATGATCTTCTAGTGCGAGCATACGTCTTTTGAAAGCCTGAATGTCCTGCAATGGGGGATGAGTGCAATTCCGCCAAAATGCAGCTTTTGAGGGTGGATGTTGGTGATATTATGACTCTGTCCTTGTAGCGAAGAATCTCATCCTGCCACGAGTAGCCTTTGGTGGAATTTGGATCCGCCTGCAATTGAGTAATGAGTTTGGAGAGCCCGAGATGTGAAAAACATTCCCTGCGAGCCTCTTCAATCCATTCTGGAATGGGAAGGGAAATTGCAAGCAGGGTACTTTCCTCCTCAAATTGGCGAGATAATGCATTTGCTACACTATTTTCGCGCCCTTTCTTGTAAATGATCTCATAATCATATCCCAGAATTTTGGCGAGCCATTTATTTTGTTGTGGGGAGGATAAGCGTTGCTCCAAAAAATATTTAAGACTGTGATGGTCTGTGTGGATTTGGAAACGTCGCCCCAATAAGTAAGGTCGCCAGGTATCTACTACATGTAAGATGGCCATCATTTCCTTCTCATAGGTAGATTGTCCCAGATTCTTCCCACTTAATTGTTGGCTTGTGAAGGCCAAGGGTCGACCTTCCTGCATTAAGACCGCCCCAATACCCGTACCCGAAGCATCACATTCAATGACAAAAGGTTTGGTGAAGTCGGGTAGTGCTAAAACTGGAGTGGAACACATGACATTTTTGAGAGCTGTAAATGCCTGTTGTGCTTCATCATTCCAGAAGAATGAATTTTTCTTGAGGAGTTGAGGGGCTTCGCAATGCGACCATAATTGCGGACAAATTTGCGATAATAGCTCGTGAGACCCAAAAATCCTCTTAGGCTCTTCAAGGTCTTAGGTTGAGGCCAATCCTGCATTGCCCGGATCTTTTTGGGGTCCACCTTGACACCTTCACGCCCCACAATGTGGCCCAAATACTCAAATTCTTCCATGACAAAAGAACACTTGGACATCTTAACAAATAATTTATGCTTGCGGAGCAGTTGCAAGAGCAGATCTACATGCTGAAGATGTGCGGCCCAAGTGCAACTGTAGATGAGGATGTCATCGAAGAAAACAAGGACAAATTTCCTGAGATATGGTTTGAGAAGGTGGTTCATAAGGCTCTAAAAAGTAGATGGGGCATTACAAAGACCGAATGGCATGACGAGGAACTCATAATGGCCTTCATGAGTTCTGAAAGCAGTCTTTGGAATGTTGACTTCCTTCATGCAAATTTGGTGGTAGCCTGAGCGAAGATCCAGCTTAGTGAAGAATTAAGCCCCATTGAGTTCATCCAGCAAATCATCGACAACCAGGATGGGAAATAAATCTTTTACTGTCAACTTATTGAGGGCCCTAAAGTCTGGACACATATGCCATTCCCCATCTTTCTTGAGCATCATGACCACTAGTGATGAATAAGGACTAATGTTGGGACGAATGACACGTGCTTCCAAAAGTTCCTTGATTATTTTTTCTATTTCATTCTTTTGGGTGAAAGTATATCTGTATGGGCACACATTTGGTGGTTGGATCCCTGGAACCAAGGTGATGCTATGATCATGTTCCCCTCTCGAGGGTGGAAGCTCATGAGGCTTGTCAAAGACTGGCAGATGGTTATTTAAAATCTGTTGCATCTCGGGATGGATCGACAGAGAATTAGGTTCGACAGCTTGGATGGCATTAAATTGAGCTATAACTCCATGATGGCCCTTTTTTAACAATTTTTCCATCCTGTGTGAGCTGATGATAGAGGGAGCTCCCGCCTGGAGTCCGCGGAGGGTATGTGTGGAGTTGTTCTGCTTAAAGCTCATATATAACTCCTGGAAATCCATTGTGATTGGCCCAAGAGTGCGTAGCCATTCAACACCGAGGATAATGTCACACCCTCCCATGTGTATGGCAAACATGTGGGTCTTCAACTGATAATCCCCCATTTGAAGTTTGACATTTTCACAGCGGCCTTCACATTTCATTGTTCCCCCATCCACAATTTGGACTTGGAAGTTAGAAACTGCTCGTACAAAACAATGCACTGCTTCCGCGACTTTTTGATGGATGAAATTATGTGTACTTCCACTATCAATCAAGACTACTACTGGTCGATGCTTAATAAAACATCTGATTTTGAGAGTTTGAGGTGAAGAAACCCCTGCCAAAGCATGCAGTGAAATAACTGGTTCGTCAGGGACATTGTCCTTCTGGTTGTCCTGTTCTGCCTCCTCAAGTTCCTCAAGTGGTGGGGCTTCCTTCGATGAGCTGTAATCAGTGGCATCAATTTGAAAGAATTTGGGCTCCTTGCATTTATGACCTAGGGAGTATTTTTCATCACAGTAGTAACATAATCCTTGCTTTCTTCATTCAGCCATTTCTATAGGTGACACCTTTTGAACCTTAAGTGTTTGGGTCGTGTTGTGAGCCTGTGGGGGGAGACCCTTGGCGTTGAAATTTGGGCGAATGGACTGGGCCGCTAATGCATGTTCCACGTTACGAGCTACCTTGAAAACTTCCAACCATGTGGGAGGGTGGTGCAGTCGGACGTGGGCTTGTATGGCCTCTTTAAGACCGTTGATAAAACATTCCGTGTAGAACACATCTGGGAGACCCCTAGTGCGGAAAGCTAAGGCTTCAAAAGCTGTAACATATTCATCTACTGTGCCAGTCTATCGGAGCTTAGTGAGACGACCCAAAAAAGCAGAGTCATGGTAAAAGTGCTCTGTAAGAGATTTTTTGAAGGCGTCCCAAGTCAAAAAAATTCCATTGCAATGTTGATGCCATTCCCACCATTGCCATCTTTCATTGTCCAAGTACATGCTCCCCACCATAAGCTAAGTCTAATTATCTAAGATGTTATTCAGATTGAAATACTGCTCCATTTTTTATACCCATGCTACCGAGTGAGAACCATCAAATTTATGCATATCCAGCTTGGGAGGTCGCGGACGGGATTGTTGGTGGGTGCCCCAGAGGTGAAGAGAGTGGCTAGACTCACCCTCACTGTGTCCATTGCCAATATACGCCTCCTCGCGGGCTTCCACCTTGCCCTTAGAGAGTGCGTTAGTCAGTTTGTCAAGCTGATCTTGGATGTCTTTCAAGGATTGTTCAAGTTTGTCTATCTTCTCATTGGCCATAGCTTGAGATCTAGTTGCTACCATGCACCGATCCGATGTACTTGAAATCTAGGACCGCCTGAAATTTTTTTCACTAACAATTGAATGGTACCACCTTGCTCAGCTCGTCGTCCTGATTCTTATGAGCTAGATCACTAATAAGCGCCCCTGGGGGTCTTAGACTTAGTTTTACTCCTAACAGAGTTTTACTCCTTGCTTAGGAATACTGCAGTAGCTGAATCCTCAAAATGTCAATGCTCCCAAAAGTCCTGTAAAAATCACACCCCGGTATAGGAACCCCACACAACTACTTAGATCTGGTGGATATGAGAGATCTGAATGGCTGATCGGATAGCTCTGAGCAGCGAAATAGATTGCTGCTACGGATCTGATGGATCTAATAGATCGGAATGGCTGGTCTGCTAACCCGGAACTGCGGGACTGATGTCTGCTGCTGCTGCAAACCCCACTTGTGAGATCTGATTTGGCAGAGATTATGCGTGATCCCAAGATAGAAAAGGGAACTATGGTCTCGAGGAGTGTCAGGTGCTACAGATCACAATATACATAAGGGTCTGACAGTGGTACTCGGCCCAATGTTTCAGGGCTCTAACTAAGGAGGATCAACCGTACCCTTAGCCGTACAACCCGACTATCCTATTGTACGGGCGAGTAATCTCTCCGACTGCTGTTCTCGGTGTACTGTAGCAGCAAGACGGCCAACGGTTTATCTATGGCGAGGTTTCAAAGGAGCTAGGGGGCTTCCGATATGCCCAAAGGGTACTTGGAAGACATTCTGTGCGCGGTTCTGTCTAATGCGCTACTACTCGAAGGGGTACCCTCAGGGGTTACAGGGGAGTCCAACAAGCATGACCACCTCTTGTATTTCCTGCATGAATGCCTCCCCAAATCCGCAGGTTTATGTGCTCAATGACAAATCCCGTGGTTTAAAGACGCTGGAACATGTCTCTAGCCAAAATTATTTTTTTTGCTAAGAAATGGAGATCCCACCTGCCCTGGAAAGTGCTCTGATACCACTTGTTATGCTCTTAACCTACAAGATGATACCAGAATACTAGACATGTGAGAAATATACCTAGAACATAGAATAGTGAGTAACAAAAGCAAGTATTTTATTATTCAGAAAGCAATGCTCACTTGCCTCTTCGAGGGGGCAACCTCCAATAAAGCAGAGCTCGATGACAAAATAAGACACGATGCTCCTCGCAGGGAGTCTCTATCATTTATATATGACTCATACATGCAATACCATGGATCAATACCATGGTTCTTATTAATACCATCTATCTAATACCATGGCCCATTTGCAACTAACTATGGTCCCGTCATTAAATGCGGGTTAACCACTTACAATTATAAATATGGGATTTATTGACTCTTTACTTAAGCATAACTATGACTCAATCCTATTACATAAATAAGGGGGTTAGGGTGGGACCCTAACAAATTTTATCACCACTAAGTCTGTAGCATATCTAGGTAGGATGGCCTCTACCCACTTGGTGAAATAGTCAGTGGTTGTTAATATCTATTTGTGCTGGCCACTGGAAGGTGGGTTGATATCCCCTATGAAGTATAGTCCCCACTATCTAAAAGGTCCTCCACATGCACATGAATTAGGGGGAGAGGAGAAAACTTCTGTCTTTCAGCAAACATTTGGCATTTCTGGCACATCCTAACTCTAGAATGAACATCCCCAAACAACGTAGCCTAGTAGAATCCAACCTTGAGTATTTTGTGTGCCGTGGTATTCCAGCTGTAATTCCCTCCACAAACTCCTTCATGAAACTCCCCAATTTCTTTATGGGTCTCTCCTTCCACCAAACATAGCAACAATACCCCCATAGGGTCCTTCCAGTAGAGTAGACCATTAGATATGATATATTTTTGTGCTTGCAATCTCAAGCTTCGGTATTTGGATGTATCCAGCCCCAATGGGCACCTTAGGAATAAGAGGTAATGAATGATGTTCTTATACCAAGGTGATCCCTCATATTAGGCATAGATTTTCTACTCAGATGTTTTAATACTGCTATGGTGATCCTCTCATCTGCCTCCCTCTATGATTAGGTTTATCCCTAGTGCTTGGCAGTTGGATTCAAATAAATCTTGGCCAACCCCTAGCCTTTAATGAGCTTGGTAGGCTTTATTTACAACTCATATTCTTGTATTTTCACTATCCACATGTCCCTCTTTCCTTCATTGTCTCCTTGCACCAGGATGTCCTTGACTACCGTTGTTGGGACAAACGCTGTGATTTTCAATTGAAACACATACGTGTGAAACACCCTTAGAGCCTTTACCAATGCATAGGCTTGTTTCTCCAATATATTGTATTTTAGCTCAGTATCCCTTAGGACTTGGATGAAGAAGGCGATGGGCTGCTCTTAACCCGCTTTATTTTTCTGTAGCAGTACTGCAGTGATGGTATGTGGAGAGGCGAAATAAAATATGTAGAAAGGCACTAAATAGTCGAGGTTGGCTAATATTGGGGCTTCAACCAAAGCTTATTTGATTCTACTAAAAGAATCACGAGGGATAGGGCTCCATTTGACTTCATTTCCCTTCTTGAGCATGTCTATAATACCCTTGACTATCTTTGCATAGTTGGGTATAAACCACCTTAAGAAATTTATTCTCCCCAAGAAGGCTTGGACTTCTTTCTTATTCCTGGGCATAGGAATGGAGTTGATAGCTTCAACTCATTTAGGATTGATCTTCACACCCTCCTGTGCTACTATATGTCCTAGCAACTTCCCCTCACTTAGGGCGAACTGATGTTTCTTAGGATTCAGGGAGAGACCATATCTCCTACACTTCTCAAAGGTGAGTTTTAAGTGGAGGATGTGTTCCTCCTTAGTCTTGGAAAAGACTACGATGTCTTCCAAGTAGACCACCATGAATGTTTCTAGCTCCCCCATGAAAGCTAATACCATGGCTCTCTGAAATGTGTCCCCTACATTTATTAGCCCAAAAGGCATGCGAGCATACATGAATGTTCCCCACGGGGTGGTGAAAGTGGTCTTTTCTTGATCCTTGGATGAACTGCCACTTGATTGTATCCAAAGAACCAATCCATCAAGGACATTCTGGCTGAATCAACCACCTTCTGCAATATATTATCCATCTTGGGCAATTGGTAGTTGTCTTTCAAAGATGCCCTGTTTAGATTTCGGAAGTCTACACATAGCCTTATCTCTTCGTTCTTTTTCCAGATCGGGACCAAATTCGCTACCCACTCAAAGTATATTAAAGGTACTATGATCTTTGCATGGAGCAACTTCTTTACCTCCCTTTCAATGGAGGGGAGTAGAAGTGGATTTATTTGTTTGTGTTTTTGCTTGCAGGGTTTCATTCCACTTTTCAAGGGAATCTTATGTTGTATGATGTTAGTATCAAACATTTTCAAATCATCATAAGACCAAGAAAAAACATCTTTGTAGGTTTTGAAAAGATCTAAATACCTCTATTTGTAATGCAAGGGGATTCCTTTTGATAGCTTGATCATCTGGGGCTTCTCCTCTGATCCAATGCTGTAATCTTGTACTTGATCATCCATCTCAGGAGCCATTTGTTTGGCAGCTATGTCGTCTTTATTAAAAAACCTCTCTAGTGGGACTAGTTCACGAGGGATAGTGTTTCAGTTGCAAAATTTTTTTCCCTGGCCACTGTGTCTTTCCATGAAGTGGCTTCTAAATTTGATTCTTATTCTTCTTCTTGATCGAGGGTGGGGTTAGAAAACTCCCTAATGAATTCTATGAATCGTTTCACTTGCTCGTCATCTTTGCACACCTACTAGTGCTTGACGTTATCAAGTATAGAGGGTCTACACCTAACTTCCAGCTCATATCTAAGGAGAGGATTTTGATGGGTTTTGAAAGTGCTCGCAGCTACAGCCAGGAAGTCAGCCATTTTGCTTCCTTCTCTAGGCATAAATTGGATATTAAAAGCCAGGAAGAAGTTTTAAATTAAATCCCACACTTCATTGCGGTAGGTCCTAAGTCTAGGGTGTTTGGCCTAGCATTGATTTTTGATTTATCTTATGACCAACTCAGAGTCTCCATAAACTGTTAGGCATTCAATGTTCATATTTTTTGCAGTTTGTAACCCATGGAGCAGTGCTTCATACTTTTCCATGTTATTTTCTTTGAACTCCAGCTTGAATGAGAGGGGTATCAGGCGGCCCTTAGGAGATACCAACAATAGTCCTGTCCCATTTCCCTCTTTTGAATTTTCTCCATCAAAATATAATTTCGATACTTTGGTTTCACTTGCATGTTGATGTTCTAGCTGCCATGTTAGGTGGACTAATGTTTCTTCTAAGATAGAGTCATCTTCTTCTAGGAGTAGACAGGAGAGGTCACTTTATTTTCCATACACTGGGGATTTTTTTGAGCCTTTAGCTGTCATAGGTTTTACAAACTTGGATTCCTTATATGGCCTCCTTTGTTCTCCTCCAAAGGTGGGAATGGTGGCATAAGTTAGATCCAACTTGATAGAGCCCCCCACCTTGGAACCCAAAGATCTAGATAGCAGCATGCCAAAATGAGGGGGTACATCTGCCACTACTATGTCCATTACCATGCTCTTCACTGAGATATACGCTAGGTTCACCACCAGATCCTTTATCATTACTAAACATTTGACCCTGTTGGAGTCAAAGGAATATAAGTATTTGTAGGGCCTGGTGATCTACAAGCCAAGCTATTCCATTACTTCCAACGACATAAGGTTGTGAGAGGCTCCGAAATCCAACATGCAATTATGCAAGATAAGGTCAGGGATTCCCAACGTCACATGGAAAGGTGCAGTGGAAGGATCAAGTTCTTCCACATGCAGTCCAAAGACCACCATTGGCCTCTCTTCCTGAAGATTTAGAGAATCATGGGTGGGTGATGAGACAGATGGATGCATGAATTGAGATAGCTGATCTTTATAGATAGGCTTCTTCAGAAGCTTAGTTAGTGGAACATAAATCTTTACCTTCTCAAGCTCCTTTTGAAGGTTGAATGTAGATTGGGTCTTTTCTATACCTTCTGGTTGTGCTTCTCCTTCATTACCACCTGTATTTTTCTGTAGAATAGGTGCCTTCTTTGCTATGTGCCCCTCTAAGCTATTTATTTCCTTATTCAAGGGGACTTTTACCTTGGCAAGGTCATGATTAAACTTACCTTTCCCTTTATCTAGTACTGGGGGAATAGTCTGGGGGAATTTTCCTCCTGTTTCTCTGGTTCTCTTGACCTCTTCGTTGAAGATCTTAGAATATATTTATGTTGTGGTTGTGCCAGCATGAAATTTGCAATTTTTTTGCAATAATGATCTATATCTACCTCATCTGCTGCTTCTTCATTATGACTGACCTCTTGGTGAACCATATTCTCCTGTTCTTCTTCAGACAAAGTAGAATATAAGTTTCCCTACATCTCCTATATATCTGACCATTGTTCATCGGGATCATCTTCTAAATATAGAGGATGAGGGATCTAGTCTAGCTATTCCTTTCTTTCCCTTGGCAGTAACTATAATGGAGGCCTTTTATACTATGGTTTATATCCCCGGTTCTTTCCTTGAGCGTTATATTTGGAGAGACACTTGTTCTCAATTTCGAGCTTTCCAACCTTATGTGACAAACTCCTGATGATTTTATCCAACTCCTCCAACTTCAAATCTGGTGATTCTCTTGTTTCACCAGAGGAAGAAGCTTCTTCTTTACCTCTTTTATTCCTAGTGGTTTCCTTCATTCCACTTGACTTCATTGTTGAGGCAAAATTTGCTTCTACTTCAAGAGAATCAACTTGGAGTTGATATAAAGTAGGAGATTTACTTTCTCTTAATGTAAAACCAAAGTCCGATTCAAATTCTCCCAAGTAAGCTACACAAGCAGTAGCTAGGGGGGCTTTATCTCAGCAGGAAAGTTCTTATACTGCTTATTAAACCTCTTATTAAATTATAATATATCCTCCTTTGGCTTCTTCTTGATGGCATTGAACTCCATGAGGAGGTACTCATGATTTCTCTTCTCACCCCAGTTTTGTGTGAAATAGGTCTCAAGTTCCTCCCAAGTGGTGATGGAGGCATTTGGTAGGGTTTTAAACCATTTTCTGGCTTCTCCATCAAGGGACTATACAAAAAGTTTTAGGACCACATCCAACTGTTCTACATTCAGGTTCTCAGCAAAAGCACAGAAGGCCTGAATGTGTTTCTGAGCATAATTTTCATCTTCTCCATTAAACCTAGGCAGAAGATTTAAGTAGTCCTGGGGCATAACACTTAGGGACTAAGGTAAATCAAGAGGTGCATACTTATTTAGCAAAAATCCTGGAAGAGCCATCCAAATTAGTGGAGGGGGATTAATATTTAGTTGAGGAAGTTGGGTCGAAACC
This sequence comes from Pinus taeda, assembly GCA_000404065.3. Classification (NCBI taxonomy): domain Eukaryota; kingdom Viridiplantae; phylum Streptophyta; class Pinopsida; order Pinales; family Pinaceae; genus Pinus; species Pinus taeda. Next base: position 10,781 of record APFE030244298.1, read on the forward strand.
ATAGGGTTTTGAGTGGATGGACTGGAAGCAGGGTATGTTGGGATCTTAGGATCCAATCCTGGAAAGTGAGCAACAATGGGATGAGAACTGGAAGAGGAAGTTGCAAATGTTGGTGAGATGGTAGCATAGGTAGGGGGAGTTTTCTCTTCCTAGACTTTACTGAAAATTCATTTTTTAGGGTCGGATACGAATGTGGATTTCTTTTGGAGGGTATTTGAGAGAGTATGAGGCATTTTAGAATCCACGGTGATGAATGATAATGAGGGGGGGTGTGGAGTCGCCGAGGTGATGTGAATGCAATCAGAATAGAATTATCTCACCTACATGAAGGGTGATCAATTTATCGTATCCCTGAGAAAAAATCCTTCAATATGTTCCCCGATAACAGTGCCAGAAGATGTTGTCTCTCCCAGAGATAGCATTGGATTGCTTACAAGACCAATGCCTAGGTACATCTAAATCGGTGTATCTCAAATAATTCTCAATCAAGAGGAGACATCACCCATGTTCTGTACACATATATAAGAGGCATGAGTTGGTTCTTTCATCCAAAGATATAGGTCAGGTATTTTAGTATTTCTACAGATATACAGTTCCCGGAAATATAACAAAAAATAGTGGAGGCCAAGCACTTCAAAAGCTTACAATTTAATCAACTTTGTGGAATAAATGAGAGGAGACAAAGAGAAGGGATAACTCAGAATGTAGTGCTCAAAGCACCAATAATTCTATATTAAAAACATAGAGCCTAAAACCATGAGATTTGCTACAATTATCTCAGTTACAGGTAGATATAATGAATATAAAATAAATTGGATGCTATGATTCATGTAGTGCAGTTTAAAGATATAATTTCAACCCATCAAACAAGCATGTGCATTAACAACTCAATACAAATGAATCTATAGGCGAGTATGAAATATTCTAGCATATATTGTGCATGAATTCAGAGAATAAAATAGACAAAATGGATGAAAACATGAAATAACACACTATAATACTTCAAAGGAGGAATCACCACTACTCCTGTGATATTATGCAAGATCTATGTAACTAAGTGATACAATCTTCACAAAATTATCAACCTTTCTTTGCAGATTTCAGAACCTTTATTCAGTGTTGCTACCCCCTATTTATAAGAAGAAGGGGTGCGTTATCAATCATGATACAATACAAAATACCCTTGGGTCAAGTCTCAACTGTCAGATTAGCTTGCTTTCACGTCCAGGGAAGGGTTCGTGTCCAAAAAACATCATAAAAATAGTAATTGCCTCATAAAGGAAAGCACATCACAAAATAGATGAAACATTAATGCAATATCTCCCCACCCATTCCTATAATTATTTTAGCTTTAGGTTGCATCTATTTTATGGTATGGTCTCCGATGCCGCTCAACTAACTCTTGTCATGTTTTCCTTTAGTGCCTTTGGCCCTGACCTTGGATGCAGGTCTTGAAGAGCCATTTCTGATTCCACCCAAACTTGGTTTTGAATTCGCCCTCTTCTTGATTTACTGCTACAGTCGCTTTCAGCACTGACCCTGTCCTATGAAACACAATTGACGCCCTGATATGGCCCGGGTTCACGTATTACAATGTAATAGAGAATTCTTGAGTGCAGACTTTTTACCTCTAAAATAGGCGAAAGGGCGCTTTTTTGATTTCCCCCTTAGCCCCCTTTATTATAGCCCCTTGTGTGATTTTTTTCATATGACCCAGGGCTGGAACTGGGGGCCTATCCCTTTGGGCACTAAGCCTATCAATAACTGTGGGAGGGACTTTTCCTTGTATAACTTGACTCGCCCTCAGTGATGCCCTTTTAGCACATCGGCTGAAATTTGGATGCGAAACCTTTATCAGATATGGCCTATAGAATATCACATTTGGGTCCTTTGCTTTATCGCAATCAAAGTCCCGCATCCTAACACTGAATCCCCTTTTCCTTAAGTTTCTCTCCTTAATAGCTGTGATTTCCGATTTGTGGGGTGACGTCATCGTTGCCACATTCCATGTGTCCCCTACCATGTCCGCATCCATACTTCCACATTAGCTTCTGTACTGCCATGTCAATGATGATGTCAGCTGCTATGTCAGCTTTAAGGACAAACATATGCTACCAAGTGGCCCCCTGGTGGACAGAGAAAAAGGCCTAACCTAACCCTATTTTCGTAGGAATTTCTTGTGTTAAAGAATTTCGGCCCTCCTTGGCGATTTTGTAATCGATCCCAAATTGGCGATATCGCGTGATGTTTTGGGACTGTGGGGTACGAGATTGCGGGATGCAGGATGTGGGATTTCAAGAGTGTGGGATTTCTCTACATGGAGGAGAGAGAAGGGGGCAATCCAAACTTTGTTTTGTCATGCAATTCCTTTATAATTAGTTTTCGGCCCTCCTTGGAAATATCACACCGTATCGTAAGATCAGCCCCGCACGGTGTTTTAAGTTTAGATCTCGTCGATTTGTGAGACTGTGGGGTCATCGAGATGCCGGATGCGGGGCCCTGCGAGATTGCGGGAACTACGGGAACCTGCGAGACTATGGGAACCTAAGGGACTACGGGAACCTACGTGACTGCGAGAACTCTGGGGTCACTGCGAACTGGGATTGCGGGATATCGCCACGTGGAGGAGAGAGGAGGGGGGCTGCCCACCCCTGTTTTTCGTGCATTTCCTTTGTATTTAGTTTTTGGCCCTCCCTGACGATTTCACACTATATTGCAAGATTGGACCTTGCATGTTTTGGAGTTTGTTGTGAATGTGGGGCTGCTGTGATGACCGATTTGCGGGATGCCCTCATACTTAGCCATTTTTTTTGGTTTTCTAAGCTTTCCAAAGGAAATCTTCAACAGGCTCTAACTTCTGATCCAGGAGTCATTTTTTGGACTTCTACATACCATTGGAAAGCCCATTTCAGGCACTATGCAATGGAGAGGGTCTAGTCAATATCTGATAGATTCAGTGGCTTAGGAAATGGCTTCCAGTTCAGTGTTCTTATGCATCCTCGACAACTGATCATTTGCAAAGAAGTGAGTGAGCAGCGAGTGACAACACTCTGCAAACAACTCATTCTTTTCTTTTGAGATTGAATCACACTGGTCCTTCAAAAGTTCTAACTTTTCTTCCATTTATGAAATTGAAATAAGCATGTTATCTACATTTGCGACTTCTTCAAGCTCATTGAATTCATGGGAATCCTCTGGATGAAATTATGAAGAAATATATGTAACATAAGCTATAATTTCAAAGTGTCCAAACGCTTTTTTAATATTCTAACTTTGGAATTCATAACTATATGTCAACCTTGAAATAAATGAAAGTCCTCTGGTCCATATTCAAGTACGAGTTTCCTCCTTTTATTTTTCATACTCCACTCCTTTTCAGAATTTGTTCTTTCATATTTGGTCGCAACCTTTGCAACATGAATTGAACACGAACTATAATCTTGAGAGGTCACCTTGAAGGTTAAATTTTTGGTCCCTTTATCTAGTAGTCACTCCTTAGATTGAATTCACAAAATCTAAAACATAAAAGAGTCAATCTGTGGCAACTATCTTCCCTCTGGAAAATTTTGAACTTTTGAACAATATCATTGACAATAAAATAATGGGCTCTGTTTTAAAAGGTTCACTCATTGATATGATTTGAACTTCCAACGGAAGGTGAAGTTGGTCAAGGCCAATTCCTTCAACATGATTGGTTCAAGATTGTCCCACACTTATCCATCAAATTCATGAAATTTCTGCTCAAAAGTTGCAGATTCTAAACGTTCGTTTCCTTTTCAAGCTTAATGATTTCCCTTTGCGCTTTTGTTTATGTCAAAACAACAAATTCCAAATTATTGATATCTGTAAAACCAACTTGTATGCTAACAAATCTTGGATATGCTTGCTCAATTATTGATTGGATTTCCAAGTTGATATTTTCCTTAATGGTTAGTAGTTGTTTTTCCATATTAGCCTTTTAAAAGTGATGTTATTGTCCAATTTTAATTATGGAAATTACTCCCTTTTTGTAATGAAACACAAATTTAGAGCATTTGAAGTCTTTTCAAACTCCAGTTTTTTTGTTTTGCTGCTTCATAATTTTGATTTTGTTTTGGTAACCATTATGCCACTAAGATGCAACCTTATCATTCTTATCAATATTGTGATTTACCTATGCATATTCTTCTCAAAAACCATCAAAAAATGAATTCTATTAGGTGTATGAGATGAAAGTGCAATCGATGGAGATAAATAAGCTTTTGATGCAGCCCAGACATAATGAATCACATGAAAGCTTCCCAACAAGTAGAAAAACACCAATAACATATGCTTCTAAAGGAAGAATCAATGGTTGCTTCATGTGTTAGTTCTCTTCAAAAACCCTTTCCAAATTCTCTTTTTCCTGTTCTCTATGAAAGTATTTGGAGTTTAATGCTTCCAAAGGTTTATCGCCAATCTTGTTTTAGTATGAAACCCATGAGAGATCAAATCTCATTCTTTATCGATCTTCCCAACATTTGTTGATACCTTCTTTCGATTATGCATGCTTGTATATAATCTTTTTATTAGTTCATTCTTAAAATTTGGATCCAATAAATAAGGCTCCCTCAATTCCCAAAAGCCTGATTACATCCTTTGAAAATGAATTTTCTTGATGCATCTTTTCTCCGTTAGTCAAAAATAAACCATTTATCATTTCTGCTTTTAGAACAAGACAATATGCTTTGTAAGAGTGATAACCTTTCTACTTCAATTACTTCCTCGACTATTTTTGGGCTATTCTAGGGTTTTGGATTCCCTGCAATCCTGTTAAGAACAATATTAACTCTTTCATGGGTATAAAAACCATGTAAAAGTAGTAGGATGAAAAACATTTCCTTGTTGGGTGTGCATATGGCTTATTTTCAATTGTCAATAGTTGAAGAATGTGTGGTGTTGTCATTTTCATGGATAAAAAGATGCCATGTATCTGAGACATGACCACCTAAATAAATTCGTTTTCACTCGCCAGTGTGTCTGACAGAATTAACCCCGCACTATCATTATAAGCCAAAGTGGAATTGCAGAGGGGGTTCTTGATTGTAAATGGTTTCAATATGGGCATTGCCACAATCCTCGCAGAGTTGCTACATTGCCAAAGCAGTTAGGAGAAAAATGGAAATTGCAGACCCCCCCTTCCCCCTTTGATTAAACTTGAGATGGGAAAGGGGGCCCATAATTCATCCCTTAACCATTGATTTCCAAGTGTCATTACCCACCATTGAAAACTACGAGCAATTTAACTATGTGTTGCTATCGTTACTTGGATAATATACTTGGGCGATTTATCCCGCATCAAACAAGAAAATGACTTCGTTGGTGTTTATACACACCAATAGTCCCAAACCAAGTTTATGCATTGAGCAATACTCCTCTTTGGACCTCCTTACAAAATAGAGCAACAAGATGGTAATAAAGAAGAGGTAACAAAATCTTCAACATGAAATCAGGAAGCAAGGTCAGTATGGGAAAGCAGGGAAAAAGACTCAAATGTGAGTCTTACATGTCAAAATATATAGCAATCAAGTCATATCCAGGTTTCATTAAGATTAGTTTGTTGCAACTGCAGAGGTTACCCATGGAGACGAGGACCTGGGTTAGGGCCTATTGTGGAAGATAGAGACATAATTTTCCTCATAGAAACACATGAGCATGAAGGGTGCAAGACACCTCTATTTGAAGGATACTGGAAGATGACCATGTGGAACAAGGAAGTAGGGAATGGAAAAGGGCACGGGGGTATCATGGTTTTAGTAAGGGAGAAAGAAGGTTGTCTCATTCAGTTAGAAAAAGAAGACTCAAATAAGCAATCCATTTGGTTTAAAATATCAGAAAATGGAAGCCACATCAAAATTGCAGCATGCTATTTTGCGCCGCAAGTTTCAAAAATCTACAAAGGTAGAGGGCTTGACCACAAAGATCCATTTGCAGCCTTAAAAGAGGATATTGAAACTTATTCACAACTAGGTGAAGTCCTTATAGTGGGTGATTTGAATGCTAGGACTGCAAGTGAGCAAGTTAACATTATTTTTTGTCAAGATGATTGCGACCCTATTTGGCTTACAGAAGAGAGTAATCATCAGTGGGAAATAATTTCAGAGGACAAGGGTTGTAATCCCTTTGGTGAATAATTTCTTACTCTATGTGGGGCCTTTGATTTAGTCATTTGCAATGGCTTGACTAGATGGGAAAAGTGTGGTAATTTCACTTGCAATACTTACAATGGAGCAAGTGTAGTAGATTATGTAATTTTCTCGCATCGATTGTGTGAGAAAATGGAGGAAGTTTTGATTGGAGATCAAACGTGGAACTTAAAATCATATCACAAGCCAATTTATTTATGTTTCTCTTGGGCTGGAAAGAAACAATTATAGTAAAAAATTCAGCATGTCCAACAAAGCCTCCCACAGGGCATAATTCTTTTGACCCCAAAAAATTTTAATACCTTCAAAATGATGCTAGAGAGGCCCTTTGAGAAGGAGAAAATCATGATTCACCACCTTCATAGTCATGAATTAGCACATTTAATTCAATGCACACTTGCAAAGTGAAAAAGAGCAAAAATTAAGAAGTCTGAAACAAATTGCTTTCTAGTTAATGCTTGGTTTGACAAGGAATGCAAAAAGGCAGGGAGAATGTGGAAAGGATTACATAAATATCAAAGCTTACAAGCAATTATTGAGCAAGAAAAAGGTTGATTTCATGGTTTCAAGGAGGGAAGAACTAATATTCCTTGGGAAAAATTATCCCAAATTATTTTGGAAGGAGCTCCAACCGAAAAAGATACAAACTGGAAATAGTATTACAACTTCTAAATGGTTTGACCATGGAAGACAAATCTATGAGAGGGATTCCAAGGGTGACCCTCCCCCCTTGGTCAAAATTGATACTGAACTCTTCACAGTGCAAGAGGTAGAGATGGGTATCAAGAAGTTGGGTGTTGGAAAATCAAAAGACTTAGATGAAATCCAAGTAGAATATCTAAAGTGGGTCTCAAATATTCTTGCACCTCACATTACAAAAATTTTCAACAGTGTCATACAACAGAGGCTCCCCACAGATTGGACAACTAGTTTGGAAATACCTCTTTTCAAGAGCAGTGACATCAATAATACCTCCAATTATAGGACCATCATGATAAACCCTTTTTTTGCAAAGCTATTTGGAAGCATGCTAGAAAAAAAATTATAAAGTGGGCAGAAGAAAGAGATAAGCATGCTAAAGGGAAAGTAGGTTTTAGACCTAAACATTCCATGGTTGATCATTGTATAACTTTAAGGCACATAATTGAAAAGGTTTGGGAGAAAAAGGAAGAAGTCTTTTGTTGCCTTGTTGATTTCAAAAAATCGTTTGACTCGGTTCCTAGGGATAAGCTTTGGCACAGAATGGAGGAACTTGGGGTTCTTAAACATTTGAGAGCAACTATGCATAGGCTGTATGAAGAGGTGAAAGTTAAAATTAGAACTTCAACAGGAATTTATGAAAGTTTCAAAAGCAATATCGAGGTCAAGCAAGGTTTCCCACTGTCTCCTACCATTTTTGGTTTATATATTGACAAGCTTGAGGAGTGGTTTAATTCGCAAGGGGGTGATAGTATCAATTTGGGCAAGTTTGTTATAAGGCTTATTTTGTATGCAAATGACCTTATTCTGATTGCTAAATCGGCTCTTGGTTTGCAAGATCACTTACTATCCCTTGAGCATTTTTGTAGAAGTGTGGGGATGCAAGTCAATATCAACAAAACGAAAGTAGTGGTTTTATCTAAGAAAAGAAAACATAACCAACATAAGTTCTACTTTGAAGGCAACATTCTAGAAGAAGTTGCAGATTACAAATATCTTGAAATTGACTTCAACAAAAATCTAAGTTGGAATGGTTGTAGAAAGAAAATAACATTGGGGGGTTGGAAATTATTTATGCTTTTGAAAATAGGTGTAGAGAGGCAGAGTTATGGGATTGGAAAACCACTCAAACTCTTTTTGGGCTTCTAGTGATTCTTTATGGTTGTGAACTATGGGCCAACTATACATCCGACATGCAATGGAGACAAATGTAGAAAATTCAGAAGTGTTTGATTACAAACAAATTCAAGATTAAAAGTTCAGTTCCTTATGCTATCTTGTTAAGTGAAACAAGGACTGCTCCTATTGAAGCAATTTCTATGGTTCGAGTCATAAGGTATTTAAAAAAAATTGAGCAAATGGAAGAGGGTAGATAGCATAAGGTTGTCTTTAATGACAAATTGTGCAAGAGAAAAAATACGTGGATGCAACAAAATAACAAATGGTTTAGTAAATGGGGTATTTTCTTGAGCGCGTGTCCCATAAACAACAAAGAGATAAAAGCTTTTGTTATGGAAAAGTTCCACAAGTGTACTTGGGACAAGGAGCTAGGAAGAAAGAAAAAGTAGTATATTGAAGTGTTTAATCCCACGCATAGTCATCAACCAAAAGCATACACAGAGGCCAATATCTATTAGAGAGCTAAAATTCTTATTGCTCAGTTAAGGACTAATTCTCATCAACTCTGTTGTGAAACAAGGCACTGGAAAAGGCCAAAAGAAGTGAGGGAGGAAAGAGTATGCATTTTTTGTTCTTTCGAAAAAGTGGAAACAAAAAACATTTCATTTTAGAATGTGAGGCCTTCAAATACTATAGGGAAAATCATGCAGATATGCTGGTAGCTAGCTCTTTGGATAATCTATTTAGCGAGGGGTTTGTCGAGAAGCTGGGAGCATTTATTTTGAAGCTTCACAGAAAAATGTCCAAATACATCAAGCAGATGAAGAAGCAATCTGTCCCATAGGCTATCTTTAGCCTCGTGGATGTTAAAATAATTTCTTTCTTTCTTTCTTCTTTCTTTCTTTGGGCTCCTCCCTTGACTTGTGCAATGTATGTTGAAAGCTAGCTTGACTTGGTATTTGGTGGGCTCCAGTATTGCAGCAATAATGCTGCAACTCCTGGGACTCCCTTCTTTACTTTTATCAACCCGGTAGTTCGTAACAAACTTGGAAGCGATGGTGTTGTATGCACAAGTACTAGCTCTTGCCGCAGCTGTCACTTGGTCAGCTGGCACAAGTCCATTAGGGGCTTAAGCCAACTTCTATGAGCTCTTAGAAGAAGCTTTTTAATTGATGGATGAAAACTAACTCGAAGGGAGCTAATCTATTTGCGAAAAGAGATTGCAAAACTGAAGGAAAGCGCAAACCCTAATTCTACCAGCTAGTCCTACTGATGCAAAGATGAGAATGCAAACTACTGAAAGAGATGCCATTACTCCTATGAAGGTAAAATACATGTGTCTAGTCTATCTCTGTCCTAAGAAAACATCTTTTTGTATTTTTGATTAAGTTGTCAGTTTCATCATGCATATGCTTTCACTGTTCTTTACTGTGCAGGGCTAGATCAAGGAGGAGAAATGCTTGGAAAAGGTTGGGAAGGTTCAGAGAGGGTCTAAGGAGTCCCTAACACCCTTCCAGAGAGTTCCACAAAGTTTGGCTGTCAAGAAACCTTATTTGTGAGCTTCTACAGGAAGTCTGCAGGGGTTCTACAGGATGTTCAGGAATTTCTACAGGATGTTCAGAAATTTCTACAGGATGTTTAAAAATTGGATTTTAGAGGATGGGTGAGTGAGGGAAGGTGCATGAATGGATAAGGAGGTAGGATAGGGGCCTGGAGTGACCCAGGGACTGGTGGATGGAGTGGTGAGAAGGTGTAGAAGGCTGACTTGGCTTAAAGAAGGTTGAAACAATGATTGCGCAAGAAGGTAGGGTTACGTGGGCAAAAGGACATATGTGAGACGAGGAACCTAGCTAGGAGATGGGACAGCTGGCTCTGGTGAAGCTTAGGTGGATGAAAGAGTGGTGGAGACGCTCTGCACAGTGTACATTCAACCGAATCAACAAAGTCTTACAAATAATCAAAGTCCTAGCTAATCTAATCTAACTGACAATAAAATGAATGCACAACAGCTTTATTTGGAAAGAAAACCATGTACATCAACTATGTAATGAAACATTTCAAAGATCTAAATGCATAACCAACTTCTACAAATGGAAACATTACACTAAGGATTGCATGGTAAAGCAAACTAGTGTTTTTGTTGGGACAACACGGTTACTTCAATTCCAGCCCCTGATCCAATAAGGATGAGGTGAAACCGAAAGTGTTGTTGATCCTTTTCTTGGAGATTTTTTCCCTTTTATTATCCTACCAATCTATTTTAAACATCTTAAGCAATTCTATTCATAAACAGTGACCTATTAAATCAACACAACTAAATCTGCCTAACAGAAATATGTTTCAAATGCATAAAAGGAAAACAACGATGCATAAAGGAAAGGTAACAATACAAAAAGGAAGCCCTAGGCTCTCAGGTTGGGCCCAACCCTAAGAGCTATGGATCCTATAGAAAACTCAAAGTTGACATAAAATCGGACTGCTTCTCATTATCAAAAAATAGTCATAAGTCAAGAGTTATGCCAAAATGGCTACAAGAGAACAAGCTAAAGCATTGTAGTGCAAACTATGCAATGGTTTCAAAAGTCCCTTACGAAGGCTGAGGCCTTAACATTTATACACCACGAGGGCCCTAGCTAGCCTCCTAAATCTATGGGACTCGGCTGTCCAAACTGTGAGTAGACAGTCCCTTCCAAAATCTGCTTGGCTACCTTCTAGATCTGGTTTTGGTGGCCTTTGGAGCTCGGAGTTGGGGGTGGAGATCTAGAGGAAAGGCTATTTAATGTCATAGACAACCCCCCTATGAATCCTCACCTCAGCTTGGCTGTCTTCTAGCCCATGATTGCTCGGTTTTGCTCCAACATGTGTCAAAAAACCTAAAATGAGCATGTGTTAGCCACTTAGGAAGAGTGACTAACCTTATTCGTACAAATGACATAAACATACTGAAAAATAATGCATAAGCTATGAAAATGGAAGGATTGAACAAGGACTGAACAAGGATAATTAGGCCAAATGAGCCCAACAAGTTACCAAATATGGGGCTCATCAGTATTGTATCGAGCGCTGGATTGTCAATGGAATTTTGATTTGGTTGTATGGTGAATGAACTCAGAGATTGGGATCTGCTCAATAATTTTTGCAACAATTTTAATTTTAAACCAATAATTTTATAAAAATATAAAAAATAATATTTTATAAAAATTATATATTTTTATTAAAAATAACCCGATGACTTGTAGAAGAACTAAATGAAAATTGGATTAACTGGAAGATCACCTTGCGTGTAGCTAAAAACTTAAAAAATATTTATAATATGAAACTCAAATTTCATGGGAAACTGATACTCACAAGTGAAATTTGAAACATTGATCCTTTGTAGACATCTGAGATTTGTGATCATAGTAGAGAGGAAGAAGAATATACAGATCAATGAAACCATTACTTTACCTTGAATAAACACAACAATGAATGCAATTGACGTCTCGAACCAATGGAATCACCATATAAACAAAGTGGAGCCATCGGGTGAAAGAAATGCAACCAATATCAAATGATTACTCCTTATTCACCAACGAGGAATATATCTAATTAATCATCATTCTCCCAGGGAAAATTTCTTCGTTACATCGTTCCCTTACAACGGTGCCAAATGTTGTAACATTTCTCGAAGGAAGATCTTGGTTGCGAAACTGCGCTCAGAAACCAACTCAACCAACTTTAGGTTCAAGTTACTAGCCCTCGAACCAGAGGGGGCTCCCTCAAGTATTATGAGGCTTTTTGTTGTTCACTCTCACTAGACAACAACCTATGAAGCACAATGGCTAGATCTAGGGATTGTTTTATAGGGTGGTGCTTTGGGCTTCCAGTCCCTACTCAAAAATTAAAGTCCTCTCTTGCAGAGGCCTAATCAAAGTGCAATGTTCCAATATGACAAAAAGACATATCTAGAAATATTTTAATGGAGGAATGGAGGAGAAATTAAATAATTAAATATTCACCCTGAATATTTAATTATCTAATCAAGAGCAGAAGCATGTAGATATATCTGTAACAACCATGGGTTAAAAGTTCATGTAATAAAGTTAATAAAGGAAAAATAAGAACAAAGCCACGGGACATGTATTCCAAGATGAATGTTGGGAAAAACGTCCTAGTGGTGCTCATTTAGTTTATTATGTCTAAGGGGAAAATTGGCAAAGGAATTGGAAAAGGCTTTGAAAAGGCAAAGAGGAATTAATTGATATTTTATTTATGAAACAATGGAAAATAGGAGGAAAGGAAGGTGAAAGGTCATATGTTGCATGTGAGGAGGAAATTGAAGGAAACATAGAGGAAATTGAAAAAAATAGAGGCATCAATGATAAAAAGGCTTATGAGGATCATTTCATAGCCTTTTGACAATTTTGGGTTGGAGCTCTCTCTCTATTCTCTCACTCTCATACTCTTTACACTTAGAGCATTCTTGGAGTACTCTAGCATTGGAGAAAGGAAGATAAAAGAAAGAAGAGAAAGCAAGAAAAAGTTGGATCAAGCCACTATAACAATATTACCTACATGTATTGAGTTGCATGTATGATTTTCTTTCTAGATTTGGCATTCATGTGTGCATTTGGTTCTCTTCTTGTCATTGGCATGGGTTTTTCTAGGTGTGACAGATGTTTTAGCCTTAACTTTCCATTTCTAGATAGCCATGGTGTGATGGGGTTTTGTCATGTGGTTGAGCTTTGGATTATCAGATGGTTTTGGAACTAGGTGAGGTGGTCTCAGGAAAATTCCTAAGGGCCTAGGAATCCCTTGACTAGTAATGGCGGGATACATGGTAAATCCTGAGGGTGGAGACGAGAAAATGCCTCAACGTATTGGTGAAGAAATTTGGAGGCATCCAAGGTTGTTTAGGGCCCAATGATCCATTGACCGGTTTTGACCGGATCACGATAAAACCTGGTAGTGTATGTTCCTCTGTTTGGGCCTAGGAATCCCTTGACCAGTGATGGCAAGATAATATGCAGTAAAGCCTAAGGAAGCAAAAGTTATTTTTGTTGTGAGTCCCACATTCATGCTTGGAATATGGAACGGGGGTGATTGGTTGAAATAATGATTTGATTCAACCAATCTATGGTATGGTCTGGTGGTATGTGCAAATCCTTGACTTGGTTGGATTTGCATATGTTAATAAGAGCTCTTTTTCCTCTTGTATTTTATGAGTATTTATACATGCTATTATGTAGCTTTAATGGTTGTTCTATCATTGTTATTATTCTGGTTATATGTTGGTTATAAGCATGGTTTTATGACATACTTTAACTATGGCTCTCAATATGTTTTGATTAGTAAATGAATGGGTAATGAATGCATGACCTAATAGATGTTATTGCAAGTATTTTGATAGGCCATTAGAACTTCTTGATGATTCTTTGGTAAATATCAGATCCCTATGTTTAGATATGCATGCATGACCTGTATATTACATGTTTTCCATGTGTTTGACAAAATGACTATCATGGTTAAGCTTGGTTAAAGTATTTTTCTTTGCATTTATTGTTTCGGAGTTTCATCAAGTTTTGGGCAGTGGTATGGAGACTACCCCTAAAAAGGTGGCTTAGATTCTGCAGTCACGGGCACAAAACTGGGAAAATGAAATTGTAGTTGCTACTTTGTAGGCTTATGCATGTGAATGGAGTTGAATTTATGCAGTGTTATGCCTGCAACTAGGATTCCACGTCAGTGAAAACATATTCTAGCTCAGGGTTTGGGCACTTAGAGTAGTTGTTTAGCTCCTGGGGGTCCTGTATCTCCTAACAAAGGTCAATAAGGTCTCTTTTGCTCACTCCATTTCCTTAAGGTGATCTAGTAGGTTGATTCATGTCGTAGTAGTCCTCAACTCATGTTTACCCTGGCAGGTAGGTGAAAGTGTGTAAATGTTGGAGGGGTGTTTATAGGGTAGTGTCATCGTGGCTTTTTGTTCTCTTTGGGTTATATCTGATACCACATAGTGTTATCAGAGCATGGCTCAGTGCTTGGACTGGATGGGTGGAATGTGTTGGTCATGAATGTATGTTGTTTGTATATGTATTTGTTATGCATGTAAGTGTCTATATGTTTGTTATGAAAGCATTGTTATGGTTATGGTTGTTGTGCATGAAGTCATGGTATGAAGTTTGTATTTTAATGCATGAGGTCGCTATATTGTTATGATTATACATGTATCATGATAATCTAGTTGGTTTTATAGATGAGATATCCTCCCCTAAACTATATTGAGGTATGTTGGTTACGTTTATGTTTGGTTTATTTGACACGATATGGTTGTAGGAAGAGTAAGATCAAAATGACTAGAAAAATGGTGGATTATAGTTCACGAGACTCCCCTTATAGATCAGATGACCAACATGGTGATGGGTACTCTCCTAACATAGTAGATACATTAAGAGTTTTGAAACCAGAAATTAGAAGTTACAAAGTATGCAATGACATTATCATTAGATCATAAGAGAGAGTTGTTAGGGTACAGGAGAATGCAATCATCCTTCAGAGCTTGTCAAATTTGCAGAGACATGGACAACCACATATTAATTATGGGCAAGAGGATAGAACTAATGGGGAATATGGTAGCAGTTCTCATGGTGGGCATAGGTCGGATATAGATGGCACGGTTAGAGATGTTAGATTCTTGGATACACCTGATAAGAGAGGCAGTGGACATGGGATTTACTCTAGTTTTGATTTAGACAAGTATCATGGTCATCATCACTATCATCCTTACAGGAGGAGTGACAAGAGATATTTGTCGTATGAGTTCAAAAAATCAAAGCCACCTACATTTGATAGAGACTTGAAGAAGCCAAAGGATGCAGATGCATGATTCCTTAGAATGAAGAATTTTTTTGAGCTGCATGATTACACAGAGAACATGAAGGCCATGATAGTTATTTTTAGCCTCAAAGGGAAAGTGAACATCTAGTGGGAATGTGTGAAGTGGGTTAGAGACATCAAGACAAAGGAGTTGAGTTGGCATGAACTCATAAAACTTTTTTGAAAGAAGTACTTTTAAGAGAGGTACTATGACAGTTGTTATCACCAAAAAATTGATCATCTAGCCTAATTTACTGGATGGATCAAAGTACATCATGTAAAGGCAATTTTACCATAGTAAAATTGCTTTCACTGTGAGAAGTTACTTAATTAACCACCTTTGTTAAGTAATTTATAGTTAAACCCATGAAGAATAATTAAATAAATCACTATTTATTTGATTTTCTTCTAGGAATAATTAATTAAACAATTGTTCAATTATTATTCCTTGTCATATTTGACCCAATTATGAAAAATAAATAGATAAATCATTAATTATCTTATTTTTCTATAAAAATAATTAATTAATCACTGATTAATTATTATCCTTTGTCAAATTTGACTAAATCCCTTAGGAATAATTAAATAAATCATTATTTGTTTCCTTAAATAATTTCATGAGATGATAAATAAATCATTTATTTATTTATTATTTCTGAATAAAAGTTTAAATAATTTTTCCCTCCTAAACAAATATAATAATATATTCCAAGTGGTTATTCCAAGAAAGGGGTTAATAATATTTGATTATTGCTCATTATTTGAGGTGTTGGGTGTGGAGCCTGATTATCTTCTGTATTCAAAGGTATCATTGCATTGGGCCCCAGTTCGAAATGGTAAAATATGCATTGCAGGGGGGTCTAGGGGGGTGGTTTCGACCTTTTGGGAGCCTCCCCTGGCGGGGGGATCGGGGGCAGTGCCCCTGAAGCTAAGAATAGATGTAAAATTGCCTTGTAAAATGTTGTAATTTCGTAGTCAATCTAGGTCGTTCATTAGGTGGAGATCTGATGGTAGAAGTTATGTTTAATTTAGGGTCTTTTGCCCTTGAAGGCAACCCCTCGCTATATATTAGGGAATTGTATTGCGTCTATGTAGATCTGTATTCTGAGTGAGGAGGAGAGAGGAGATTGAGAGTGAAGAGGGAGTTACAACAGATCTGCTACAGGTTGTATCTCTTCAGTTTGCTGGATAATATAAAATAAGGACTGGCTGTTTCTCTGTGGATGTAGCCCAAGCTGGATGAACCACGTATATCTATGTCTCTCTTGTTTTATGCATTTTCTGTGTTTATATTTCTGCAATATTTTATGTGTTCCATTTCTCTGTAATATATAATTTTCTAACAACTGGTATTAGAGCCGAAGGTCTATTTGGCTGATAAACTCGTAGCAGAGAAGGGTTCCTGGTTCAAGTGGGAGCAATGGCGAAAGATGGTAGGTTTAGGGTCGAAAAATTCAACGACCAAAACTACCAGCTGTGGAAGATGCAAATGGAAGATTATCTGTATCAGAGAGATCTGTACCAACCATTGAGCGGAAAGACAAAGAATCCGACGAGTATGACAGACACAAAATGGGATATTCTTGACAGAAAAGCACTTGGAACAATACGGCTATGCCTAGAGACGTCGGTAGCGTTTAATATTTCAAAGGAAACGAAAACAGAGGATTTAATGTCGACATTGGCCAAACTATATGAAAAACCCTCAGCCTTAAATAAGGTATTTCTTATGAAGCGTTTGTTTAATATGAAGATGTCAGAAGGTGGATCTGTTGATGATCATTTAAATGAATTTAATACAGTTACCAGTCAGTTAAGTTCTGTAGGGGTAACTTTTGATGATGAAGTTAGGGCTCTATTATTTCTGTGCTCGTTGCCAAAAAGTTGGAATGGTTTAGTTATGGCCATTAGTAACTCTGTCTCTGGATCTATTACTTTAAAGTTTGATGATGTTGTCGATGCAATCCTTAGCGAGGAAATGCGATGGAAAAGCTTCGGTGAGACATTAGGTAATGCTTTGACTGCAAAGGCTAGGGGAAGAAAAATGGAAAGAGCAAAGAGCCCTAGATATCAAAGTAAGTCAAGAAAAGGTAAATCCAAGTCTAGATCGAGGATAGTGTGCTAGAAATGCGGGAAGAAAGGACACTTGAAGAAAGACTGCAAGTCTCGAAAGGAAAAAGAAGGAGATGCGCAACAAGAAACTAATCATGAAGCGAATGTAACAGGTGATGTGTTGCAAGATGCTTTGATTCTTTCATTAGAAATATTATTGATGCCTGGGTGGTAGATTCAGGGGCCTCATTCCATGCCACACCTGATAGGAAACATTTTTATGATTATGTTCAAGGATATTTTGGACAGGTTCGATTGGGTGATGATAAACCCTATAAAATCATTGGAATGGGTACAGTTTTCATAAAACAGCA
The DNA here is from genome assembly GCA_000404065.3 of Pinus taeda. NCBI lineage: Eukaryota > Viridiplantae > Streptophyta > Pinopsida > Pinales > Pinaceae > Pinus > Pinus taeda. The sequence continues at coordinate 28,041 of APFE030244298.1, forward strand.
AAATGGAAATCAGTGGCTATTGAAGGAGGTAAGGCATGTTCCAGATCTGAAGAAAAATCGAATTTCAAACGGGGCAGTTGGGAGGTGAAGGTCGTGTAACTACTTTCACAGATAAAACCTAGAATGTCACTAAAGGATCCATGGTAATAGCGAAAGGAGGAAAGGTTGGTACATTGTATTTATGCAATGATGTTTCTAATTTTGTTAATGCTTTAACCTCTACAGGAGAAAATACGGCATTGTGGCATCATAGGCTCGAGTACATGAGTGAGAAGGGGATGCAGATTCTTCACTCAAGAAATTTGTTGCCAGGTTTGAAGCATGTTGATTTAAAATTCTGTGAGAATTATGTTTATGGAAAACAGAAGAGAGTCAGATTCCTTAGAGTTGGGAAAGAAAAGAAGAGAAAAAAATTAGAGCTTGTGCATACAGATGTATGGGGACCTGCTCAGGTATCATTTCTTGGTGGCTCTCGTTATTATGTTACTTTTATTGATGATGCAACCAGAAAAAACTGGATTTATTGTATTCGAAATAAATCTGATGTATTTGATACTTTCAAGAAATGGAAAGATTTGGTTGAAAATGAGAGAGGAAAAAGGTTGAAGTGTCTCATATCAGATAATGGAAGTGAATATTGTAGCAAAGAGTTTGATAGGTAATGTTCTAAGAATGGAATTCACAGAGAGAAGACAGTTCCAGGAACACCACAAGAAAATGGTGTGTTAAAAATGATGAACAAGATAATCATGGAGCGTGCAAGGAGCATGAGATTGCAGGCAGGATTGTCTTTACAATTTTGGGCAGATGCTATAGATACTACTATTTATCTAATAAACAGAGGGCCTTCAAGTTCCTTGGATGGTGGTATTCCAGAGGAGGCATGGACAGGTAAAAAGGTAAACTACTCTTTTTTAAAGACTTTTGGTTGTGAAGCCTTTGTCCACAATAACAAAGAAAATAGAACAAATCTTGAGGAAAAATCAAAGAAATGTAGCTTTATTGGATATGGTGTTAATGATTTTGGTTATCGCTTTTATGATTATGAAAAACAAAATATCATTAGGAGCAGAGATGCCTTATTCAATGAAAAGATTTTGTATAAGGATCAGCTGCAAGAAAAGAAACAGGAAAAAGGAAACAAAGAATACACAGTTCTTGACAATATCAGAGGAAAAGTGCTGGTGCCTGAAAATCATAATGATCAACAGCTAGAACAACAACCACAACAGCAACAAGAACTTCAAACA
>APFE030244302.1:5145-15751 GCA_000404065.3 Pinus taeda
TATTCTTTTATTAGAGATTTTTAGTATTAGTATGGTGGGCTCTTGTTTTAATTATATTAACCTAAATCTCTATCGATTTATTATTTTATTAGATATTTTTGGTATTAGTATGGTGCGTTGTTGTTTTAATTTTATTTAGCACTTGTATGAATTTCGTATTTTTCTTTTCAATTTAATTAATTACCATCAAGACTGATCCCATAGAATTCCCACATGCATATGTCTTCACTTCAAAGGCACACTATCTTCGAAGAATTTATCTTCAACTCTCCTTGACCTATCACATATCCTAAATACACCAAATGTTATTTTGAAAAGTCACACTTCTTGAGATGTGCCAACAATTGGTGCTTCTTTAAAGTCTCTAGCACCTCCATCAAACGTGAGATGCGCTCCTCCTATGTAGAAATGTATTATAGTAAATCATCCAAATAAATAATAAAATATGAATAAAAGTAAAAAATATATCATTCATTAACTTCATGAATGTATTTGGTGCATCACATAGGAAAAATATCATAACTAACCACTCATACAAACCTATTCACATAATTACATTCTAGGGTAAATTCCATCATTGAATAATTTGTTAAATTGATTCACATCATTAAAATTTCGTTAGTTTTTTTTCCTTGTTATAAGAATAGAGCAATTGATTACTTGGTTAATGAAGAAATTAAGTAATGGAAAAGTATGAAATGTCCTGTCTAATGAAAATATAAATTATTTTTATTAATGAAGACATGATTATATATAAAATTTCAAATGGCCTTAGTATTATCGACTTATTGGAAACAGAGGGACTGTTTTTGTTAAGATTCGGAGTTAGGCACACCTTTCACTAAAGGGCCTACCATGGGTGACATCCCCATCAAACAATTTGCGAAAACGATATCACAAATATTATGTTGGGTGAGGGCATTGCAACATGTGGAGTTATGTGAGTTGTTCGAGAGTGTGGTCATGTGAGGGCCTAGTTGTAGTAGAAGGTCATGAGAGAGAGTCGTGAAAGAAAATTTGACTTGAATGGGTGTAGGTCTATGCTATATTGTGAAGTATGTGGTTGTGTGAAGGGATCATATGAAGTGTGTCCACACGACAAGATGGACTGGAAAATACAACATGTATATATATGAGAGTTCGTTTGAGATGTTGCATCCTAAATGGATGATGGGGCAGCTCTTTCAATTAGGTTTGTAGTGAGCATAGATTGCACATAACATGATTGGGCTAGTCACATGAGTGGGTCGAGAGAGTTGTGTGGGAAATCATGCAGGTGGTTTGAGCAAGCAACCACATAATCAGGCAAGGTGAGTTGTTTGATTAGATTGGGTAAGTTGTGTAATCAGACCAGGTGAGTAGTCATATGAGTGGCCCACATGAGCCATGCCAGTAGTTATACGAGTTGTATAAGTGGGCCAAGTGATTTGTAGGAGCAGGCTAAGAAATTTGTGTGAGCAATTGGGTGAGTTATATAAGTGGGTCCAGTGAGTCGTGTGAGTGGGATGGGAAATTTGTGCAAGTAATCAGGCTGGTCATTTGAGCCAAGTGATCGAACCTTGGAATGGCATCAAGTCATGTGGAGTATGCTAGTACAAGTTGGTACAAGCACTTGGAGTTATGTTGTACCTAGGGGCGTGTGGGCTAGGGGTTCTTACAAATATTTTGGTATCTTTGTGAGACAATGTTGGGGCATGCAATGATATGGTAGAGAGAGAATTCATGTGACCATAGTAGAGATAGATCACACTGAGAGACCATGTGATATCACAAGTTGGGTGACTTGGATAAAAATTTGGCATTTGGTTGAGTGGATGGAAAATTTAGTGTTCGAGCCAAATTTGGGGTTTCTAGTACAATGAAATTTTAGGTTTTATACAAAGAAAAAATTTCGTACAAAGGTGCTCATTTGATAAAACATAGCAACAGAGGGGCTTCGTACTTGTACTTAGAATTGTCTTGCGATGACTTGCAAACAAGTCATTGCACAAATTAATGTTGTCAATTTTTTGTAATTTTCCAAGTGTGAGGACTTGTAATTTGTATATTGTATTGTTCTTCTATGAGCACATTTTGTAGGGGTTAATCTAAGTGTTTCCCGCCCTATACACACACACACACACACACACACACACAGACACACACACACACATATATATATATAGAAATATAGATATATATGTTTATTTATTTTTATTTATTTATTTTATATGTGTTGATGATTTTTTATTATGTATATACTTACTCTAATTGGTTAAGTCAATATTCTATGAACACTTAAGTAAGAGAATAAGTAGAGGCATAACTCATTTGAGCTAGCATTTTGCTACACTTGGAAGTTGTGAAACATGTCGATGTTACATGCTTTAGAGGACAGTGTATTCTCTTAAGTGGTAGATAAAAATGATATGGAGGGATTAAGGGAAATTACTAACAATGACAAACATACCTTTAAAATTACAAATAGTATTGATTTTAAAGGTTATATTAACATTCTTATTCATCATCTAAATAACATGGATAGATGGAATGTATTACTAAATGTTAGCATTGTGTGAGTAAATGGTTTCCCCTTGTGAAGGAGGTACAATTCCTAGTGAAACTCTCATTATTGCATTCAACCTTTGACTAGCAAGAACCCAGAATACTTCATTTTTTCTCACATCAAAGCATTAATTGCTAGTTTTTCTCATTTAAAATGACAAAGCACTAACTTTTGATTAAAAGGTATAAAAATTCTCCAGTCAAGAGAAATAATAAGAGAGGAGAAACATAAGGACCTCCAATTCATATAAGAGTGACTCCTTAATAATTCACAATACTTTGTTTTTTATATTTCATATTTCAACACATCAATTCCTATTTTTTCCTATCTTGAAATAATAAATTATTTCATTTTAAATAAAAGCTATAAATTATTTTGATCAATATAGTGAAATAAATTTTAAAGAAAAATAGAAAGAGAGTGAAACGTTAAATCTATAGAAATGTGGAAGAACTAGTTTTGTCTTCACAAAATTAAAGTTGGTACGAGAGCAGGCGATAACTGGACAATAGTAGTAGAGATCTTCACAAATAGAGTTGGATTCAAGTCCAATGTAGAATCAATGCCTTTCTCTTCACCAACTTGAAGTTGTTATGAGAGCAGGAGAAAACCAGACAATAGTGGTAGATCTCTTAACAAAAGTAGATGGTATTAAAGCATAAATCTAAGTACGATGCACACTAATATGGTAGAGGACAATTGCGTATGCAAACTAAATTATTTTGGTGACGAAATATGATGTATGTTTAGGTGGATTAGCGAAGAGCCCAACATGCTACATCAATTTGTGATGATGACAACTTATAACACCAGTATGAGGGTACCATGGATCTTGCATGAAAAATTAAAGAATGGAACACAATGAGACTTTGGAGGGTATGACAGTCATGGCGATGGTTGTGAGAGTTGGTGCAGAATTTTAAATGAGATGAGTTCTTCTTAATGTATGATTCGTATAGCATAAGTTGATTCAGAGGTTGTCTAGTAGGTATAAAACCCAAGGATGTATGGGGCCAATGCCTTAGATAAGGAGGACGGATGAGAATATTTTCATAGGATGAGTTATAGTTTTCCATGAGAGAGATTAGCCAAGTGCTCATCATGAATTGAGGATTGACTCCATTTGGATGAGAGCAATTGAGATGGAAGGACATCGTAATTGAGATGGAAAATCATCATGAGAATTTGTTAAATGTTGTTCATATGGATTCCACTATGATCCAAGATGAGGATATTGTGACCTAATTCGGTAAACGACTCATGGGAGTGGAGACATATTCATGGAGATTGGAGCTAGCCAGGCTGATAACATGATGGGATGATGACGCCTTCGGTTGAGGAGCCTAATATGGCAACTTGATGGATTTGTGGTTGTGATTAAGAGATCCTTCACATGGTTGAGTGTGTTCTTAAAGGAGATCTAGCTTTTTCATAAGCTAGGATCAAATGACTTCGATGGTGTTAGCACTCTTTAATTTCTTAAGGTTGTGAAAGAAATTGCATAGGTAACCACAAAACCAATTTTAGGTTTAGAGGATTACCCTTCTAAACCCAGAGAGGGATCTCTCTGTCAAATTTAGCTTTTTTTGTTTTGTGGGATTTTATGCTAAATGTGAAACTTCAAAATTTGGATTTTAAATTTGTTTGGCTGGAACTACAAGGGAAAGCCATTGGGAAGTGGAGTCAAGGGAGATTAGAGTGATCAATTTGCAGAACTATCGTCTTAAGTGTAGCGGGTTAGGGTAGGCATAATACTAGATCCTTGCAGGTTTTGAAATGGAGAAGGAGAAACAGATTAAGGTTCACTTTAAATACAGATCACTGTTACCTGATTTCTATACTTAAACTTTAGTAGAAAACATTGATATTGCTTTAAGATAGCACGAAGTGTATTGAAACAAATTCTGAACTTATTTTACTTAAAACAATACAAAATAGAAAGGCATATGAAAAACAGAGAAAAAATATATTATAGTAAGAAGCACTTTACCACATAGATAAGAATCCTGAAAGAACTTGTCTTGTATTAATGAAAAAGGTCACTTGTACTTAGTCAACATATTCACAATACATGGTAGTATTTCTCAATACGAAACCCAACATGAATACATAGAAATTTGAAGTATTTATACAAATTCTATCTAAATACCTTAACATATTTATTACGAAATATCTCAAATACTTTTTAGAGAAACATAACAAAAATATAGGAAATATGAAACTGTTGAAGCTACTGGAACTATTCTCGAGGGTTGTTGTTGATGAATGGGCCTAAGGAAGTGATGTCCTATTGTCTTTCTCTTAGAGGTGAATTTGTTTTACTCCATCAGTTCACATAATTCATCCCAATTATCTTCACTTATGATAGAAAACTTTACTAACTTCCTCTTACTCTCATCTACCTCAGTATACTTTTGAAAAGTAGGCTTGATGGGAAGCAAGTGCTTGATCTCGTGCTTGATGAACAAGTCAAACTCTATAGCTTCCATAAAAGCCTTCTGTGTGATCCTTGGTTTAAAGCCTGCAAAATTTCATTTATCTTGGTATATAGAGTATAGCTTATGATAGTAGTCCTCTAAATTGATCATTCGGTTTTCATTTACTGTCATTGCTGACAGTCCTTTTATATAAAGTGCATTAAACTTTCTATGAAATTTCTGGACACTAGACTCCATGTTCTCGCATTTATTTTCTAATTGTAGCATCAAGTTTCTCTTAGTCATGACCCTTCTCACCTCTAAAATTGTTTATGTTCTATCTTCAACTTCTAATTCTTTGAAGTCCTTGGTTTTTGAATTTAAGATCCTTATCAGTGTCGTAGCTTCTCTAGAATTCTATCCCAAATCTCCCTTTATCTTTGCAACTACTTCATTTGATTTTCTAATCAAATCTTGTTATTCAAATATAATTTGAATTGAGGGCCATATTTCATTCATGACATCATTAATTTCTATCCATATGGTTTCCTTTGCTTCTGATAAATTCTAGCCATGGCTGCCCCACTATCTAACCATTCCATCTTTACAGTGAGCGTATGAGTTTTCTGCAACTCTGCTACATAACAATTGTCTATTTGTAATTTCTGATCCAAAAGAGTTTTAAGTTGTATTTAAATTTTTAATTTATTTCCCTTTAATGGACAATTATTCCATGTCTTTAACTAAATCATTTGGAGAAGTTTTACTCAGTGTTGGTGTTTTAATCAATGTAGATTCTCCTTCTATTATTGATACTACAATAGGGCCTGTTCTTAGAGGCATTATAGTTGTGATGGCTGCTCCTTTTCCTTGAGCAATTTTTCCACCTACACTTCCATATCTTATTATCTTGAACATCTTCTCTTTTATTTCTCAATCTCTCCAAATTCCTTAGCTTGGGGATCCTCAAGGGAGGGAAGTTTGATTTGTTTCCTCAATGCTACTATATCTACATTTTTCCTCCTTACAATCTATTTTGTTGATTTTAGATCTTTGGATTCATACCCTAGTTTAATTACTAGGTCCTCCAATGATTTAATCCTTATGTCGTTAGCAAAAGATGAAATATTTTCAAGATTTAATTATGGATGTATGTTGTTGAGTGAGGCATGAAACTTAGAAGTTGTCATGGAAATTTTTGTCAATGTAGAGTACAACATTTCTATGGTTTGTGTATGCAGGTCAATTTAATCAACTTAGTGAATATGTTCAGCATCAAAGGAGAAAAAAATTTCTTCTAGTCAGCGCGAGTACTCGGAACTTGAATCTATGCTTGAAGAAATGCAATTTTCATTTTCCACTATTCTATATGAAAGCCTAAAAGTAGCTTGTGTTATGAAGAAGTTGTTTCTTTCCAGAATTGGGTGTATGTGGAAACCTTTAACTGCTCATTCTTCTTCTTAATTTGTCTATATTTTGGAAATATATTTGGTTCATCTTGGTCCTGTATAATTTCTAATGCCTGAGCTGTATTTGGGGAATCTTAGGATGTTAAGGAAGTTGGAGAACTTGTGAAGATACATTCTCTTCTTATAGGAGCATGATGGCCTGTCAGGACTACTTTTGCTTCTTTTTATATATCAAAAAAAATTTCACCCTAATCTCTCTCACTAAAAGGGAAACCTTCTCCCTTGATCTCTTGTCTTTTTTATCTCACAATACTGGATTCTATGAGATTGTTGTAGATATGCCCTATTCTTTTGCCTCTTATAGTGTGTTTTCCTGTCATTAAATTTGATTCATGAACTTCTCTATCTATGATCTTGGAGTTTAAGTGTAGGGAGTGGTTTTTAGTTCCACTCTCATCTTGGAGATGATTCCAAAAGTGTCATATGACTAGGTAACACTCAATTTGAAGTTCATTTATTTAAGGAGTGAATCTAAATCTTTTCATGTTGCCCTGGTGTTACAAATAAACGGTCTCGCCTATGCCTTGATCTTGAACTCAAACTTATTCTTTGTTGCAACAAAATGTAAATCATCCATATGTAGCATCTTCTTGATATATTCCAATGATAACATTCTCGTTATAACAAATTTAGGAATCTTGTAGGGTGGAAACTCACACCCACAAACTCTTATTTTTGTATAATTTTGGTATACATAACAATCCCCTGTTTTAGTCTGTTCACTGACATGCAAAATTATTCGAATTTCTAGTCCTATCCTAGGCTCTACATCATTGTTTCATAAGCTAGCAGATGTATGTAGGAATTTTTCAATATGATCTCAAAAGGTCTACTCGTTGGAATTTTTCTCCATCTTGGAGGTCGAAAGGGTTACAAACTCTAGATGACAATGATAATCGAACTTCTGCAAAGGTAATGAAAACCTATATTCTTGATGGTAAGGAAATAAATACACTAGCACTCAAGAATACTTAAAAGTCCCCTCAGTAGAAAACTTGAGGAGTTGGTCATGAATTGATTCTGCAATGAACTCACCGTAGCTGAAAATACGGGGTTTCCCACTAGTTGTAAAGATTGATAGGAAACCAATGATGGTCTCATCAACCAACTGGTCAAATTGATAAGCAAGTATTCATGAAATGATTGCTATTACTTATTTAGTTATCTCTGGGAACATAGAGGATGAGTAGGGGTGATTTTTCTTAGGTAATTCGACATCCTACGGGAGAATGATCTCAAAAATCTTGGCTCTCTATGGGAAGGTTAGGTTTTCATAGAATTCCAGGAGGGAATCTACTAAAAATGGCTTTAGGTAGTTAGAATTTGGAAATTGTAGCATCTGAAAGATGGCTTTTGCAATGATTGTGAACAAAATGTCACCATTGTGGGCCACAATTTCTCTTTGGCTGGGGATCTAGTGAAATTGACAGCAGGATAAGGATTGTGGGAAGTGATAGTTCTATGGGAAGATGGGTTAGGAAAGGGAATATTACCATAGCCCCATTCTATAACTGAGGTTAGGATACTTTTGCTTCAACCAATTGTGAAGCTCATACATGTCAAAATCGAAATTGGTTTTAGCAATATTGTATTGTTGGTCAACTAATGATTGATGATCTATATCTATGGTAGGGCACAACATAGGGTTTTCATGAGAGGATTTACATTTTTTAAGTTTCATTATTGAAGAGGAAAGAGTAGGTAATTCATAGTTCCCAGGCAAGACTGGTGAAATTGATGTCCAGATGAAAATTGCAGGCTAATTAATTGGTCTTAGTAGCCGATTATGTTGGTCACTAATTGAATGCCGAAGCTAATTGGTTCTAGTTGGTTATCCATTCCAAATTATTGAATACCTTCTTATCATAAAATAAAGAAAACAAGGGCATAACAATTTTATGGTGGATTATAGGGAAAAAAATGAAATTACCATTGTTGGTTTATCATTACAATGGAGCGGGTCCATTGTCGTGAGAAATGGACAAGCATTATTTAACAATGGTAATATTGATGTGGTGGCAAGACTGCTAGATGACAACATCTTATTGGAGAAGGTGTAGTGATGGAATAGTGTTTTGGTGGAGGGGTAGTGGTGTTCACAGACATGTGGTGGTGGACTGACAGTGGAGTACAAAATGACCTAAGAGAAGGATGGGGACAAGAGGTCCACTTGGTGGGATGTGAGTTGCAAGGGAGAAAAGCGGGGTCAAATACCATTGTGAGCGGGGAGAGGGATGGCAGTTTTTGGAGGAGGGTCAGAGCAGTAAGCGAGAATAAGCACAGGGGAGTGAAAGTTTTTGTAGCCACCACATTGTAAGGGATTAATGCTTTTTTCGACTCCCCTCACTAATTAAACCTTGTATGCACTCGAGGGGATGAAAATGATCCCCCTACATTGATCGGAGTAGGGTGGATTTGGGGCGTGAGAACATGTGCACCCATTTTATCATATGGAGACAAAAAGGCGTTGCATTAAAAAAATTAATTACAGTTTGAAATATGATTAACTTAGCACTTAATTAACATTATATCTTCTAATTAACCTCTAAAAGTGCATTTATACACACAAGCCTATTAATTTATTGTCACTAATCTAACTCAAGCCCGATTACACTGTGTGGTTATTTATTTACTAACCTGAACTAATTTAATTTTATCTAGTCTAATCATGTTGAAATAGTGTGATTAACCTAACTAATCTACTTCTCCTAATTCAATAAATAAGCTACACACCTTACCGAAAATTATTTAAGGTACCTCTATTGTAATTTTTTATTTTTGAGTGGAATTTTAACAATCTCACTTGCATATATATTTATTATGGGGTATTTTCATTATTTTTCTTCTTTTTCACATTTTGATTTTTTTTTCTTTTCACTTATATGTTTTTTATATCCACTTTCTTTCTTTTCTATTCATTTCCTTGGCAAATAAATTTGCAGAATGGAAGATTATTTACAACATCTCATATACAAAGTTATAGTCACAATCAAGTAATCTTATGAAATATAGGACCCTAATAGTGGCTCCAATGTGGATGTTACTGTCCTTGTGAGGTATCAAGAATGTTGTAAATCAGTAACCTTGATCTATTGGGGAAACTATCTTTATTCTGCAGTTGAACCTGATCCTCCTACTGACAATCATAAATATGGGTAACAAATCATCAGAAGCATAGGGCCTTCTCCGAGGGCTTCAATTTCTTATGTGAGCCGCTCTTACCCTTGTAGTAAAAATAGTAAAATGAGAATGTATAATGATTCTAAATGAAACCAATTTAACTTTGAGGAGAGTAGTGTTTGAGAATTTTTCCATTGACAGGTCCACGAGGCAGTGCTTCTTTGGTCAAGTCCTTCAAGAAAAATGCATTCTTGCCTCTAAAAGCTTCAATTTTATATGGCCTTTTCCACAAACTGTCAAACTTACCATGCATGAATTTGTCTTCATTCCTTGAGTCCAACTTTAACACCAAGTCACCTAATTGGAAATCATCTTCTTTCATTCTTCTGCCATAGATATTTTAAATTTTGTCCTAAACAAGTTGAGTTTTGTTATACACCACTTTCTTAGATTGTTGCAACTTTATGGTCTGGTTGATCCTTTTTTGTAAATCATTAGTTTCCATCCGTGACTCTTGTAACAATTTTAACATAGGAATTTCTAGAGAAACAGGAAACACAACATGAAATACATATACTATTCAGAATGTCGACATTCCAATAGACTTTTTGATGCTAATTCAATCAGCTCACAGGACATTTATCTACTTTTTAAGTGAGGATTTTTAATTCCACTACCTTAGCTTTTTGATGATGTTGACTAAAATCTTGTTGGAGGACTTAGCAAGCCCATTTCCTTGTGGGTGATACGCATTTGAGTGTCCTAATATTATGTGGTATATGTTACAAAAATGAACAATTCTCATTGACTTAAAGGTGACATCATTGTTGGTGATAACCTAATGGGGGTATCTAAACCTAGACAGATTGTTACCTTCTAAATATTAGATAATAATGGTATGTTTTTCTTGTCTAGTTGGAATACCCTCAATACACTTGGTAAAGTAACCAGTGGTTATTAAGATCCACCTAGTCTAGCCTGAGGAGCTGGGATGGGTTTCATCAATGAATTTCCCCTCTCTCTCCCCCTCTCTCTCCCCCTTCCTCCACCCCTCT